>CABFPE010001056.1:61285-77519 GCA_900660155.1 Hofstenia miamia | reverse complement strand
ATGTATTTTATTAGTTTGTTTCGATTATGCAAAGGTCTCCTGATGACTTACGTAAATGTAATGAAATATGTATATGTATATTCCAATTTTTTCATGTGCAAAAAATGAAATTTTAATATTGATGCATGTTATTTTCAAGGCGATACCTAGGAATCGCTTTGGAAATTTTTATTGAAGCACTTATAGTTCAAAATTTTAAAAAATTCTAGAATTTAGCCGTTTTTTATCTTTAACAACAATGAAAAATAGAAATTGAGAAATACAATAGCAAAAGGCGCGCTTACATTTGTATGTCAAGAGAAAAATAGATCGAAAATATATTCCGTTCCTCTCCTTCGTGCTGTTTTGCTTTAGATTTTGTAGGGCGTTTACATTAGGCATCATCAAATGAATTCGTCATGATGAACAAATGTAACCGCAACCATGCACTATTGAAATCGTCAAATGAAATCAACATGATAATTAAATGTAAACGCGTCTGTGCGGTATTGAATTCGCTTGACGAATTCCTCAAGTTAAACCAGTGTAAATGGGGCTACAATTTCAGTACCAAACCAACTTTAAGCGATATGTAAATTCCACTAATCTCAATATCGAAATACTTTCAGTTATTGAAGAAAGTTTTATGTTGGTAAAACACAAAAACAGTCAACTATTAAGCAGTCAATCTCAAATAGTTCTATTTTAAATTAAATAAAAGCATACTAGTGGAAAGTGAATTATATTTGTATAATTAACTTTTGTCATTCAGAATTTAAACAAAATTTTATTGGATTCATTTGCAATGCATTGATCAAAAACATTTACATAGTGGCTATACTATTTTTCAAACACTATCTTAATAAACATGCATGATGTGCAGGGCCTAATTAAAATATCACTGAATCTAGGCTCGTGAGAACTCAGGGCCCATTAAAACTTCCTTCTCTACGTCCACCTCAAACCAAAACAATAAATTAATATATGTATATAGTGTATTCAAAAGAAGAGTATAATATATCTAAAATGTCGCATTAACTGATAACAAATTTTCTTACTTTCATTGAGGCAAACGAATTAAAAATATTAATAAAATCCAGAGTTGTGTTTATATTATTATTCATTGCTAGCAGCACTAAATTTGACATCTTATAATTTTTCAAAGATGAGCTGTGATAATTCTTAACTGAAAGATACATTCACCATCTCTTTTTGCTGCAGGCATAAACGTGAACATCCGGACCATCACTTCTACACTTCAACATGTCTGTGACCTTCACTTGGTGCATATTATGTCTTAGTACAGAGCAGGGACAAGTATTGATTTAAAGTACACAGAAAAATGGATATCCCCTATCTTTTCCTGAAACACTGTCGGAGCTCTGCTGCACTTGCTTGAATTTTTTTTAGAGAAATGATAAAGATCACCACAAAAAACTTCTTGTTAAGAAATTTTTCGTTGAGAAATTTTATGCTGGCTGAAGTTCTTTTGTGTAAAGTAAACATGAAGTTCAAAATTGAACAAAGCGTAGCAACACGTAATTTATTTAATCTATTCAGTGTAACATTATCTGCAAAGCCTTCTCCAATTTCTCTTTCTTATATTTTGGCTTTGTATGAAATGCATGCAAACTGACACTAGTGAATTTCCTTCTTTTTGATTGTCACGTCACACTATTTTATGATATCTCAATAAAGCAAGTTCTTGCTCAGCAAATCGCAGGGTCCTAGGCCTGTCATCGCGGGCTAAAAAAGATAATCCGGCCATGATGGTATGGAAATTATAAAAAAAATAGTCTGAAAAGATTAGCACAATTACTATTCATAAAAAATTATCAATTATTAAACAAATTGCAAGATATAAAAGTGTATTTATACAAATCTAAACATTTTTAGTTTAAATCAAGTCCTTACCTTAGGTGAAATTTCCAAATACATTGTGGTGAAAATATAAATATTTTAACAACTAATATATGCGCTTTGTTGAGTACATAATATATTGAGGAAGTTTTTTGTATATAAACAGAGAATATTTGATTACATTTTTTGAAAATCTAAATCGTTGTTAAAAATTTTCACATCAAGAACATAAATCATAAAATATAGTACCTTTTCGAATGATTGAAGCCAACCTGACATTTCTCTCATGCTTCTTTAAAGAGTTTTCAACAATTTAATTACAATAAAACTAGTTTTACGATGTCTATGTATATAAATATATTCTAATTGTTGACACTTTTAATAAATCATAGATGGCGCTTTGTACCTAAAAAACTTATTTATGGCGACTTGTACATATATGGATTCCCCACATTATTAAAGGCAACGGCTAACTCTGTAAAAATATCTGAATTGAATCAATCTCCTTAGGCTATTGCATCTCTGAGGAAAATGTTAATTACAACATAACAGATTTAAACGTCAAAACGAGATATTTCATTAAATCTACAATGAGGTTTTGTTGAGTAAAACATAATTGAAGAACCTGTTAATTGACAAAACTGCCAAATCGATAGCTTTAGAATTGTGTGAAGATGAACTACATGCTGTTGGGTGCAAAGAAAGTGACATGACCCTGATTTTGATTATTTGGCTTCATGAAGAAAGCGTTAACCGACACTACATAAGCAAAGATACAAACTTAAACTAAAAAAGCGACTTCTCCTTTTGAATTAAATTGCACAAAATTGGTTCTTGCACTACATGCTTCAATTATAAAAGGCCCTATTTGAGTCCTATATACATGTTCAATAAGTATGAAAATACTTCCTGCATATAACACTTTGAGTAAATTTATTTGAATTTTCAGTAATAATTGCATATGACAGGCCCATGCTAATAGCATCTCGGAGATACTGTACAATTAACCCTCTTAAAAATATATTTATAACAATGGCGGAATGCATATTTATGCATTAAAAATGCATGCAACGCGATCACGCTAGCTTTAAATTCGGTTTTACTAATCAGTAATTAAAATGTGGAAATAAATACAAATCGGGAAAACAAATTTTGTGAAGATGCAAAGCGGTTGCAAAGTTCCAATTTAAACATCTCAAATAAGGACGTGATTTACGCTAAAAACGTATGGATTTGCATAAATATAATTTTATATCTTGTAATTTGTTAAATAACTTTAATATTTTATGAATTTCAAGTTTTCTTTGCTAATATCCTTAAATATATGCCACGTGCTACGAATTTGCTTAATTATGTCAAGTTATCGGTCTATATCTATTATTTTATTTATACCCTATATTAGTGCACCATATTCTATAACTTTGCCAAAAGAATTCATTAGTACCATCTGCTCGAACGTAATGCTTAGCCGAAAATCAAAGACAATTAAATAGTGTAAGAAATTATTTTTGCAACAATATTATAGGAAAATAATATAAATCGAAAGTTTTCCGCTCACAAATGTGATCTCATAAAAATTTAATGCAGACTTTTCAAGAATCGATAACTAAGAATCACGCTTAGGCAAAAATGCTATCAAATTAAATTAAATTACTATAAATATAATATCCCTTACAGCATTTATAAACTTTGTGATTTGATATAATTGTTTAAAATATCGAAATCATAAATTGAATAACACAAATGTCATAGGAGAAAAGAGAGTTAATTTTCACATAAAATCATCATTCTACTAATTAGAAGCTGAAAGCTATCGCCCTTGTCATGTTTATTGTGCTCATGTTTATTTTGCAAATTACAATTAGCCTTTTACATTTTGTTTAATTTCATTGATTGGTTAAAGTTAGTTTACGGTCAAATAGCTGAATCATTTTTGTAATTTCAAATTCAGGTGCAAAATTCGCAATGTTTATATGTATATTTAAAGGGCTGATAGGAATAGTTTACATGGAAATTTCTCTACACAGGACGCAATCATTTTATTTTTGGCATTTCCTAATCATGCTCTATGGAATTTATATATTATTTTATTGTAAATATAATTAGTGTGACAAATGCTTTAGCACAAGATATTACACTTGATTTCTTTCCATTTAATTTAAGTTTCACTCGGCAGACAATTCATATATGAGCTTTCTTTTTTTTTGAAGTATATCAGTACCTTCGACGCGTCAAGAAAACCAGCAGTGAATCGGATGGTTTGCCGTATTCGGTTTTCAAGTATGGCAGAACCACTTTGTTCCGATCTTGGCCGCCCTAAAAGCATTGTGGCAGATCCACTAACTTTAGCTATAACTTGTTTGCAATCATTGCCGAAATCATTAAATGCTTTTGGTGATCAAGCTGGAATTGTTGTAAACAAGTTGTTCACAAAGTATCGTATACCATGCGCTTAATATTGGAAAAGGCCTCTTGGAAATTTTCCAACTAATTACCAGTTATACATTGCAATTTATTATTAAGATTACAATGTTACCCTTTGGATGATTTTATTAGGTGCTATGTCATAGTTTATCGTTATCGCTTTGAATATTTCACTCGAGAAATTTGTGCCTCGATCTGACAAAAAAATTTAGGGCATTCCAAATTTAAGAACCCAATTCTCAACAATCATTTGAGCAAAATATTGAGCAGTTGTTTGACTAAGAGGAATAGCTACCAAATATCAGGATACATTATCATAATGCAATGATAATCCAATTGTTGCATTGGTAGTTTACCAACAAAATCAATAGATGCTTTCAAATGGTGAAATGTTGATAGTTTTTAGGCTCCTAGCTAACTGTCTGTAAAATTTAGTCACTGGAATTCCGCACAATTTCCAGTTTGGCTGAAGACAATTTTTTAATTTGAGAAATAATGGCTTCCATTATACTATGATCCGTACTTATTTTACCATTTTCAACGATTAACCCCCAAATTTACATTTCCGAAGTAATAATAATAAGTGACAATTTCCAACTTTCGTTTGCCAGTTTTGTGAATATTTCGTCCAATGGGCAAAGATGACGGGCCCAATATATCCTCCAAATCTGAGACTGCAACTTTACCTGCGTAAAATAGTTTTTTGCAGCTTCTGTTAAGATATGGCCAGCGCATTTTTCAAGGCAAATTGCACTTACCAACAGCTTTTGAACGGGCATTTTTAACCGTCTGAATTTGTCAATATGCTGGTTGTAAATCTAGTGTACCCACAAATTTTGATGCAGATAGACAGCCTGTCAAATCACCAATTTGTGACAAGGTTACTGATCACGAATAGTAAGTTTATTGAGATGAGCACAGTAAATATTAGAACGTTTTTTTGCCATTTGTTTTAAGAATCAACAAAGAAATTGTATTTGGAGAAGAATAAGATTCGGTGATATCCATTCATCTCATTTTATTGTGTGTGTGTGGTAAAATTTCATTAATCTCATTGCCATATCATTGATCAGCTCCCTCTTTCTATTCTTCTTCGCAAATGAAGTTTATTTGGCTTTGATGCTGATTTTATTGATCTTTTCCAGTCTTACCTTTCTAATAGTCATCTGTGTGTCTATTTCTTCTCGTGCTCCTCAAGGTTCTGTGTTTGCTGTTCTCTTCTTCCTCATTGCTATCAACAGCCCCCCTCAATCTGTCCTCAACCCATCCTCGCTGTACATCGATGACACGGCGATTTTCAACTTCGGTAGTTCTTTTCCTCCAATATTATCTCTGATCTTGAGCTTTTGGCTACTTGGTCTTCTGTTAACCATCTTGATTTTAGCCCAACCAAGACATGCGGAATTTCCTTTTTTATATCTCCCTTCTGATCTGCCTCTCTCTGTGAACTTTTCTCCTCATCATACTCATCCTGCTGCACTTGCTCTGATGATGTTGTCACCTTCTCCATTCGTCGTACAAAGAAACATCGCACACTTCACTCGTTTTTCAATCGTGCTTGTACTGCTGCTAATTACATCTTGACTCTCAACCCTCTCTTCCATCTGCTCATATTTCTTTCTCCTGTGGCTGTCCTCATTGCCGTTAAACTTGATTAATTTTATTTAGTAATGTTTGCCTTCAGTGGCTCATAAAGTCCTTCATTGTTATTATTATGCTTATTCCAATTTTGCTAAACTTGTCCCAGAATTAATAGAACATTCAGCCAAACATTTCACCCCAATGTCAGCATTATTATATGAAAATACATTACGATCTTTTTATAAAAATAAGTGCAACCTCATTTTATCGCATGTAACCATCTTGGCGTATTAATTTCCACAATAAATTCAGCATTTCCCATATAAACACTTCTCAATGGCTTTAGAAAGCGAAATGCTCGGTATCTCTTTTAAAAACCATTAACTGCTTTTAGTTTCAATAAAATATCTCTTCCAAAGATACAATCAATTTTAATGGATGGTAAGTTCCCTAACAAATATGTTATTACCTGTCTCAATTTTTAACATCTATTTAATAATTAAGGCGTAAGCATTTGAGGGGCGAATTACTGCAATCGTTTTTCATAAGGGTTCAAAATATATAATTCACATTTCGCACAACTACACACAATGCACGTATTTAGTCCTGAACTACTATTGTACCTTTAAACCCTATTAGGAAATTTGGGAATTCTGCGATTTGAACACGTCTATGAGTAAGTAAGAACTACCGAAGTTGAAAATCGCCATGTCATCGACAAACAGCGAGGATGGGTTGAGGACAGATTGAGGGGGCTGTTGATAGCAATGAGGAAGAAGAGAACAGCAAACACAGAACCTTGAGGAGCACCACTAGAGACAAGAGCAGAAGAAATAGACGAGTTGATTTTGACTCACTGACGACGATTGCATGGATACAACTTAAAGAGTTCGATGAAATCAGCATGAAAGCCAAATACACTTAATTTGTCAAGAATTGAATGAGGGAGCAAATCAAAAGCTTTAGAAATATCAAGAAAGATAATGCAACCAGGATCATTACGATCAGTGTGGAAATAGCAGTTTTCAATCAAAGTGAGCAAATTAGTGATTGTAGAATGCCCCAGAAGGTTACCATGCTAAGAAGAGGAGAGTAAACATTTTTAAATGGAAAGTTTGATTTTCGCAAAAACATTCGAATTCTTCGCATGTGTATTATTGAGATAGGCAGAAAAACTAACCTCATCTACTTTGTTTCTGCCAATGGCCGACTCAAGTCCCACCCAGGAGCGCCATATGCAAAGTCAAGATTCGACTCACCAAACAAGTCAGAGCAGGCTGCAAATTAAGGATTAAAATGAAAGTGTTTTCAGATGTTGGATAGCATTATTATTTAGTGAGTTATGAACATTTAAAAAATTATTGTGCATATCATCGCTATTTGCCTGTTTATTATACAGTTTATTACATTTCAGCTCTGCCCCCAATTTCGCTGTCCGACCTCAAAAATTTGAGCGATGCCCAGTTTGCCTCTGTTGTTATTATCTTTCTTGACATCTCAAAAGCGTTTGATCGTCTCCCTCATTCCATTCTGCTTGACAAGTTACGTTTATTTGGTTTTGATGTGGATTTCATCGAACTGTTCCAGTCCTACCTGACTAATCGCCACCAGTGTGTCAAAATCAACTCGTCTATCTCTTCTCCTGTCCCCGTTACTAGTGGTGCCCCTCAAGGCTCAGTGTTTGCTGTTCTTTTCTTCCTCGTTGCCATTAACGACCTCCCTCATTCTGTTCTCAATTCTTCTTGCCTGCTGTATGTCGACGACACTGCGATTTTTTATTTTGGTTGGTCTTTTGCTTCGAACATTTTTTCTGATCTTGAGCACTTGTCTACTTCGTCCTCTGTCAACCATCTTGATTTTAGCACTACCAAGACATGTGGTATTTCCTTTTCTGTGGCTCCCCCTTCTGATTTGCCTCTACCTGTGAACTTTGCGCCTCATCACACTCATCTTGGAGTTCAACTTGATGCAAACTTAAATTGGACTGCACATGTGTCTTTGCGTCTCCGCAAAGCTAATTCCTCGCTATTTGCCCTTTTCCGTAATGTTCCTTTTAATACCTCGTCCGCTGTGAAACTCTCTTTGTTCAAGTCCATTCCTCGCGCCATTCTTCTCTACGCGTCTCCTTGTTGGTGGCCTTCTCGTGCTTTGTTCCACTCCATGGAACGTTTCCAGAAACGCGCTTTCAAATGGATTTCCTCTTTGGACTATAAAGACGCTCTGCTGAAATTCTCCACTCTCCCGCTGTCACTCTACTTCCATGCCTGTGATCTCCTTCTGTTCAATCGACTACTTACTCGCAAATTGGCTCTTGATCCTTTTGATTTCATTAAGTTCTCTAATTCCTGCTGCACTCGTTCTGATGATGTTTTCACCTTCTCCATTCGTCGTACAAAGAAACATCGCACCCTTCACTCGTTTTTCAATCGTGCTTGTACTGCTGCTAATTACATCTTGACTCGCAACCCTCCAACAGCGATTGATTTCTTTTCCCCGCCACCGAGCTTCAAGAAATCTTTGATGGCTTTCCTCTTTGCTGAGCCCTTCTCCAACTTCGCCTACTCTTCCATTTGCTCCTATTTCATCTCCTGTGACTGTCCTCGCTGCCGTAAAACTTGACTTGTTTTTATTTTTTTGTTGTGTATGCCTTCAGCGGCTAATAAAGTCAATGATTATTATTATTATTATTATTATTATTATTATTATTATTATTATTGTAAAAACGTCAACTAAATTGTTAATCACTGTACTGTGTATAAATGAGGGCTTAACTTTTTGGATGCTCATTTTCATTATCTTAGCTTATTTAATTCTTTAACGAATGTTAACATTTTAATGGTTTGTTTGTTTGATAGTTCGTTTGACTTGGATCCTAACTAGGGTTTTCGATTGCTCGGAATTTGAAAAACTTAAACTTAATTGAATTCGATTGAGAAAACTCAGAAGGGTCTCGAGCTTAAATGAAAAACCACTTACAAATATAGCAAAAAATCAATTATTTTAACCATATCGACGTCTTTTTTTACACAGAAATGGTTCTCAGAATTTAAGAAGCTTGTGGAAGTGCTTTTGTCATTACTGTACCGCAATAGCACCCCCACTTCCTCATACCCATCACCAGTCACCACTTTTTATTAATAAATATTAATGTAAGGGTAATAAAGTGTATTAAATAAACAAAACTAAAGGAAAACTAACGACAGCAATCAGGCAGAAATAAATATTAAGGACAAAACAAAAACACACATTAAGGAATAACAAGGATATGGACGCTAATAGAAACAAAACATATAATAAAGAAAAACCAAACAAAGAAACTAAACAAAACAAAAAAAACAAACAACTAAACCAAAGTAATAAATTGATAGACACCGATACACACAGACTTACCAAGGCGTTAAAAAGAGCCAAACGAAGAATCTAAAAAAGTTTTACGAGTAACTCTAAAATACTATATACGTAATGATAAACGTAGCAGTCACATCAATAATGATGGCAGGTCTTTCGGAAGGACTATGATTTTTATAATGTACTTCGTAAAAATTTGATGTGCTTAGTAAGTCTGACAGTATTTAAAAGTCTGCAGGTTTTTGTGGTATTTTGGCTGTGCAGTGAAATATCAAGTGCTTGGGGTTTTCATTTTGTGTGTTGCATAATCTACATAAGGGCGTCTCAGTTAATCTAGAAAAATAAAATTTATCGCGATTTATGATTCGATTCAAGGTGACTTTATACATGATCGTTTTATAATAAGGGCGAATAGTAGTTTCTTAAATTTTGTAATAAGCCAATAGTTTGAAGCTTTATCAAATATTTTGGATATATCTGGTTCATGTTAATGAGAAAAATCGTTTAGAGACTTACCTTTGATGGACGATTTAAATTCTAACTTGAAAACCTGTTTGTGTATTATAAAGTTTTGCAGACTTTCAGGTTCTATATCTTGGTCAAATTGAATCGGATCCCCATACGTTTTTGGTTTGCTTATGATTGTTTTTTTCGGGTGCTACAAACACTTCTTAGTGTTTTTATTGTGAATGATAGTGAGGGCATACGGTTAGAAGAGACTTAGACTGATGTTACATAACATGTCTTGTAAATTGCTTCTAGCTGTTAAATTGGATATAATTTTAAAGTACAACTTGTTTAGTGGATGCCAATCTGTTCTGACTATTGAGAATATGTTATTCATTTTATAAGCCAATTAATAATAATAGATATTTCCTAGCTGAATTCCTCCGTTCTTGTAATTGCAATATAATAATTTAGTTGGTCACGAATAATCATTGTTTTTCCATACTGCATTATTAATGGCACATTGAATTGAATTATTTACAGGCAATAACTGGTAATAATGTAATTTGTATAATAATTTAGTTAATAAAAAAACATTGATGGCTTTAGCCTTTCCATGAATGAACATTTTACGATTAGCAATAAAATTTATCAACAATTATCATTTAGAAACGCATCATTATTAATAGAACTATAACCAGGTAATTTGAGCCCTACACCTAAAAGTAAAATTTCATTATGATTTGATGTACATTCATTAGACCACTCCGTTGATCCATGTGAAAATTGATTTTTGTTTATTTATAGATAGTCCGCTTATTTTGCTAAATTCGTCCAGGTGTTTGAAATACTTGGCTAGGCTATCTGAATTTGATGCGAATAGTGTAATATCATCAGCAAATGCAAGATATTTTATTTCAATGTTGTCATAAATAAATCCATGAGTTTGCTGTGAATGTCGTATTTTACTCAGGAAAAGTTCTATTGCAAAGTTGAACAGCATGCATGACAGGGGGCATCCCTGTCGTACACCCACCTGTACATGCACTGCTGGAGACAGAAAACCATTGATTAATAAGTAAGATTTGTTGTCTGAATATAATGTGTGTATTAGATTTAAAATGATTTCAGGTAATCCAAGTTTTTCCAATGTATTAAACAAATAGTCGTGATCAATTGAACCATAAGCTTTATTAAAATCAATATTAAGTATTCCCATGTCAATGTTGTTCATTCTATATATGTCTATAATGCATTGAATTGTTGAGATATTTAGGGATAAGTTTCTCGCTTTTATAAAGCCAGTTTGGGTTGAGTGTATATATTTCTGTCCCAAAGGTGCTAGTCTATCATTCAGAATATGTGATAAAATTTTTAGATCCATGTTCAGTAAAGAAATAGGTTGTCAGGACTTTTGATGTTCTACATCCCTTTTCGGTAATAGTCTTATAATTGCGTTTAAAATGCTATGCGAATTTCTGCGTTATTTTGGAATCGATTCAAATAACAATAAATAGTGCGGGGCTACGATTTAGCAAAAGGTCTTGTAGAAGTCAGTATTAAGGCCCTCTATGCTTTGGGAATTTTTTAGCTTATGGATTCCACGATGAATTTCGTCAATAGATATGTTTTGATTCAGAAGATTGTAATCATCTATAGAAATTTTGGGATAAATTAAACTCATTTTCAATGCTGGCCGGATTTTTTATATAAACGTTTCTAAAAAATCAATGAAAGTGTTAATGTCCTCTTGATTGTCAGAATTGTTATTTCTTAATTTAATGCGTTCGATGTTTAGCTTATACATTGACTTTTTTATATAGATTGTGATGTCCTTAGTGCTGCCCTCATTTACCTCATACTCAATTTCTTTAATATATTCCAATTCGTCCTGGGCCTTTGTTTTGAATATTTTCCAATTGTGGTTCATAATATATTTTAAGTTCGTTTTAATTGTACATATCTTAGGACAGAAACTCTAACTTTTTTTCGCAGTATCTGACTTTATAAAAGCAACTTGATTCAATGGCTTTCTGCTTAGTTTGCAAGTAGTTTCTGACTCTTCGTTTCATGATTGTCCATTTAACTTGAATATTAGAAATTTCAGCATGGTCTAATGAAATGGAAATTAATTTTAAAATCTCATCATAATAATTGATAAGCAAGCTATTGTTCATTCTCCATACATCTGAACCTTTTTATTACCATTTAGAAATTTTGTCAATAATGGTTTATAGTAGGAAAATTTAATAGGTATTACCTTGGATTCTGATATGTTTAGGTCTTGCGTAGCAAAACGGTGATCTATACGAGAGGAATACATGTGCCTGCAACTTACGAGGAGAAGCTGGCCGGGGCGACATGTTCTTCCTTTTCAGAGGTCACTGCTGGACACCTCCATTTGCATGTCTGAAGTGACTTCTCTTGGCTACAGTTGGAGGAAGAGAAGATGCTTTTTGCTGCTTGATTGGTGTTTGCGGAGGTTATGTAGTCTCCACTTCTGCTGCTGCAGATCGCTGTTCCTGCTGTTGGATTTTCATCTCTCTTTCCTCCAACCTTCTCATACGTTCTTCGTATTCCACTTGCATATACTAGTTCTGGACTTCCTGGACGCACTGTGGACCTGGTAAATTCGATTATGAGTAACATTTCGAGTGGCCTGTATAGAAGCAATTGCTGCATATAGTAATTGCTGGGTAATCACTTATTACCATCTGTTTGTCCACTGCATGAAAACCTCCACGAGACTTCGTCATTTCGTTGCAAGAGTAGAGGCAGCACTGCTTCATCGAGTTGCTCACAGACACCTAGACAATAGATTGCAAGGAATTATAGTTATTCTTGTGGTCTAGGAACTCGATACGAGAGAACTAACTTAGTCCCAAAGTAGGGCGAATTGGTCTTCCGTTGCTGATTTCGTTGTAGCAATTTCTAAAGAAGGAGTCGGAGCTGGTAGAATGAAAGTCGCTGTTTAGTTACAGAATTTCTTATCAAATGAAGCTGATTGATGTTGGTTGGAGCCTTGATGACGCTGTCCGAGGTGGTGTTAGCTGCAGGACTACGGGTAACGGCTAAAGAGTAGGACACCATCGTAAAAAGACAAAAGGTGCGGCAAAAAAGTACAGAATACACAAAACAACTTACTGTTAATGGTGAAGGTGGTGGGAAAAACTTCGGGCGGGGTGGAGTCTTCAGGGTGAAGCAAGAGGAAAGGAGAACTTGAAATGAAAAAGGAATAACTATAGGTGACAGCAATAAAAACAAGATAGGAAAGAAATAAAGCAAGGTGAAAGCAAAAAGCAAGAAATATGCGAAGAGCCGTGACAGAAAGACGTGAAGCCATTACACGCCAAACGCCACTTAGGTATCATATCGACGCCAGGTGTGCTCTTGGGGTATCCTAAAGATATCCATGTATTGCTATTGCGCCAATATGATAGATTTTACCGCGAACATTTCTAGCTTTTCTTTAATTATTGTTAGCAAATTTTTAAAAGTTATAATCATACATTTATTATTGGTGTAGTTGTACTCGAATTTTATTCACTGATAAATTCCTTCTAATGTGTAGTTCACCATGATATCGAATTATTATCTTCCCAAAGTATTCACTGTGTGTCACTGTGTAAACAAATTCTTTGTAGGAATGGTAATCACAATGTAAACTAGAAATGGAGATCAGTGTGTTGAAAGTTCAGAGGAATTTTACAAAAACTTAAATCTATTACTGCACTTGATCACTGGTTGTTTCATCCAACATGTTCAAGTTTAGTGGTAGTTAAGCACTGTTGTTTTAATTAAACAAAGTTTTGATAAGCTTTTAGTTATTATGGCCTTTACACAGTAGAGATATTTAATTTCAATTACATTTTAGATTTCACCTTGCCTATAAAATATGCGAGTCCCGCAAAAATATCATCGAGCTCACAAATACGCATTTTTAGTCGAATCCAAAGCTTGATTTGAGGTCTAAAAAGGCCTGAATTTTGGTTAAAACCACCTAAATCTGATTACAAAATTTTCTCAGGATTTTCCTTGCTATGGATAACATGGTAATTTTTCAAATTCAGGTATGCAATTGGTGGGTGTATACAAATACTCCATGAAGTTGGAGTACAGCAATTTCTGTTTGATGTGCACATTAGAGTTCTTTAAAATGTTTTAGGAATTTGCCTTTAACAGTAAGAATCCACTGTATCGGGGCATGGATTCTATTTTAACTCTGAAAATCAATGGTTGAATATCTATTCAAACTAGGTCGATGCTATTTTATTTAAAACATACCTTCATCAATTCTGTAAAGAAATTTACAAATATATTGATGCTAATTATAGGATATACAGTTCCTATAGTCCTGGAAAACACTAATGTGGCTGTATAATTGATTGGGTGGGTTTGTTCATGCTGTGTTATAACTAGCCCAAAGAATTTTCTTGTGTTTTAAATAGTTCAAAAATAATACATGTTCATTGTTGGTTGCCTGTTTACTTGCAAAATGTTAAATGTAGCGATTTGTAGTTTTTGGTAGACTTGGAATTGGAAATGGTCGCTTCGGTGAAATCGAAATCTAGATTAAATTTTGGAATCGCTGGTCGCACCTTAAACTATTTAAACCGTGATTCTCAAGTTTGGATAAATTTTCGTATATTCATATTGTATTTCATTTCCCATACTAACATTTTTCCCATATATAGGGGAGACCGGGGCACAGTGCATCAGTGATTTTTAAACTTCTATGGATCCTAATACCTAGACCTGGTCCGGTCATTAAAACCCTAAACAATCACAACAGCAGAGAGATATGACAAGAATCCGCTAAAATCAATGAGTAATTCACTGTGCCCCTTGATCCACTGTGCTCCGGTCTCCCCTATCCTTAAATTTTTTATTTAATATTTAACTAATATTGCGTAAATTGAAGCTTTTCTAAATTGTAATATATGTTTGCTAACTTGAACTAATCTAATTACTTCACAATAAATAGTTATAATCGAAGATTAATAAACTTCTCTTACATTCATTTTCTCTTTTATTCATTTCAATTGAGATTTATATTCGTAATTTCTCACTATTTTACAAATAATGAGATTATTTCCAAATACGTTACAATGTTTCATTTGTAAAGTCTCCACATTATGTTTTATTATTTAATATAATATCAAATTCTCAATTGATACAGCCCCAATATGATCTTGATTTATTAAACATTTTTCCAATGTTTTTTAGAAAATAGCATATTGGTTCGCATAAGGTTACTTCTTACATTTTCTCAACTACCTTAAGTCTACTAAAATCTTTTATTGCATTTTTATATTTTTCAAACTTCTGTCAGTTGGAATATTATGTATTGGGTGTTTCCAGGTCTGGTGTTAGTCAGCGCGGAGCCCGGGGAATAATATACATATTATTAAAATGAAAAATTCACGTTAGCAACGTCCTGTTATTATAATGTGCGTTCGGGCCCTTGTTTAGTTGTTGTAAAAGTGCATAGAGATCTGTGCTTGCATATTCTCTGTGTTGGGGAATTATATAGCTTGCAAAATATTTATAAATTATATAATTTTTTCTCGATAATATAATTATAGATCAGTTTATATAATTGCATCCCAACGGTTTAAGCTATTAGTACTAAATCAAAAATGCTATTTCAGTAAGTGTATACATTCCAACTTGAGTATTTTACAAACATGTTATGCAATTATGCATTTTTAGAAATTATTTAGTATTTTTAAGTATCTTCAAGCCCGTTAAACGCGAAAAGAATCTTATTTGTTATAAACCATAGTGTATATGTTAAAGTGTATAGTCTGATGTGCAAATGCAACTAGCAATATAATTGCTGAATAATTCATATTGTGAAAGATTTATTATTAATTTTCTTAAATTTAGTAATAAGATTTCTGTAATAATTGCATAGTGCGGGGCCCATTTAGGCCCCTGCGAGGGCTCGGACTCTGGCTCGCGAGCTTTGTTCAAGCTCGGGCTCGGCTCGCACTTTTAAAAACATTCAGCCGAGCCCGAGTCGAGTCTTGAATTTCCAAGCAAACACGTGTAAAGTGTATTAACTGCTGGCTTACTGTAGTAGTATTCCTTTCGATCACAAACATTTAGATCTAGCATCTAGCAATATCTCATCTAGCCCTGTGTACAGAGGTGTCCATATTTATAATCCTATATATGAATTCTATTAATATAAATAAAATAAATAGCATTTCGCTGCAATCAGAGGCTCCTACGTCGGCGGGTGTCCGATTGGGAGATATATTTGGTATATTGTATGATGTATGCGCATTATTGTATGGTATACGCATTTTAATGGTATACTGTAAGGTATATTTAATCAAAATCGAATGACACCACGATAATTTATTAAGTTTCCAAAACTAACGTTTTTCCGTATATTTATTCTTTATAATTTCTTTGTACTTTTATTCAATAGTTTTTACTGATACTATTTTTACTTTTACAATACAACCAGCAAGTCGATATATATATATATATATATATATGTACGAATTAAGGCTTGGCTCGGGCCCGGCTCGGACTCGGCTCGGGCTCGAGAGCTTTAGCCTAAGGCTCGTTTCGGCCTCGGCTC
>CABFPE010001056.1:33959-61274 GCA_900660155.1 Hofstenia miamia | reverse complement strand
ATATATATATATATATATATATATATATACGAATTAAGGCTTGGCTCGGGCCCGGCTCGGACTCGGCTCGGGCTCGAGAGCTTTAGCCTAAGGCTCGTTTCGGCCTCGGCTCGTGCCATAAATACTGGGCTCGCAGAGGCCTAGGCCCATTGCATGCGCATCCCCCTTCTATTATGCCGGTACTGGGTGTTTCTTTTATCAGCACTATTCGATTGGAATATTGACTGATAATTGCTTATCTAATTAAAACTTACAAATCGTTTTTTCAACTGCTAATGTTACACTTAATGAGATATAAAATAGTTAGACAAAGGCATTGAAGCACAGATGATTTTTGAACTCAAATTTCAACTGAATATCTTT
Organism: Hofstenia miamia; assembly: GCA_900660155.1. NCBI lineage: Eukaryota > Metazoa > Xenacoelomorpha > Acoela > Hofsteniidae > Hofstenia > Hofstenia miamia. The sequence continues at coordinate 60,911 of CABFPE010001056.1, read as the reverse complement.
TAGACATTTGGTTATGTTGAACAGCGATTTGTTGCTTACGAAACAAAAACTTGAAATTTATGCGCATAATATTTTTCTTATAAAAGTAAAGATTTTGCAAAAATCTAAATAAATTTTTAAAATCTATATTTCTGCAAAATTTATAAGTCCATAAGTCTAAAACCTCTTTTGCTTTCTATATTAAGTGGTGCAAATCAAAACACTTTAACGAATATTTTGGTACTAAGTTTAATTTTAAAAATCTAAATTCAATAATCTTGTAAAAACCAAAATCAAAAGTGCTTGCTAAATGCTTAGAGGCTCAGTTTTTCTCTACAACTGTATAAATGTGCTAAACAATTTTGTAAAATTAATGATGTCGTTTTAATAAATTTGTAACAATTATACAGGGTGCGGCAGAATTCACTTTACGATTACAGGTGGACAAAAAGACATATATATACAATTTTTTAAAATTAATTTTGCGATAACAACAAAGTTTATGGCCTGCCATTTAGTGCTATAGCATTTACAATAGGCCAAAACCAAAGCTAAGTCCTAAAAATGACATCAACCAAATGTCCGCCATTACGATCTACGCATTCTTGAGCTCGGTGGCGGAGTTGGCAACATGCTTTCGATAAAGTTTCTATCGGAATTTCATGAATTGCCGTTCTTATGTGATTTTTTAATTCATCTAGGTTCTGTGGTCTTTTTTCATAGACCTTTTGCTTTAAGTATCCCCACAGAAAGTAGTCGCAAGGTGATAAATCAGGGGAACGTGAAGGCCAAGTCACATCACCAAAGCGAGAAAGAACACGTTCAGGAAAATTCGCGCGAAGTGCTTGCATAGTTATTCTTGCTGTGTGGGCTGTAGCACCATCTTGCTGAAAATAAATTAATTCTAAATTTTCATTGTGTCGACGTGTTAATTCGGGCAAGAAAAAGTTTCTTAGCATATTCACATAACGTTCAGATGTCACTGTAAGTGCTTGTCCATTTTCATCTTCAAAAAAGTAAGGACCGAAGATGCTGAATGTGTTGATTCCACACCACACTGTCACTTTCGGGCTATGCAAAGGGGTTTGGTGCAATATCTGAGGGTTTTCCTTAGACCAATATCGACAATTTTGTTTGTTAACGTCTCCATTTAAGTAAAAATGGGCTTCATCAGATGTTACCAGGAGTTCAAGAAAGTGGGGCTTTTCTTCAATCATTTCTAAGAGTTGGGTGCAAAATGCTCTTCTTGCATTGAGATCTTGGGGTAACAATTCTTGGACAATTTGAATTTTATAAGGATGAAACTGCAAATCTAAATGCAGCATTCTCCGTAAACTTCTATCCGATATTCCAAGTGCTACTGAATGTCTCCGCGCAGATCGCTGAGGACTTTGGATAATCGCAGTTCTTACCTTCTCCGTGTTTTCTGGGGTTCTAATTGTTCGTGGTCGACCAGAATGCTTTCCATCTTTTGCAGAAGCCGTCTCTCTAAATTTTTTTACCCAATTTAGTATTGTTGGCTTACTGGGTATAGGAGAATGTCTCCCGATGTTGTAATGTCTGCGGAAGTCTCTCTGCACTGTTATCACAGATTCGCCACTTTTAAAAAAACGCTCTATAGCAAATGCACGGTGTTCACTGGACCACTTTTCCATCTTTACTGAAAATGGCAACCCTTGACCTACCAAATGGTGAAAGAATCACTTCTCTAGCTAATCTGGATCGGATCTAAAACAGGTTTTTAATCGTAAAGTGAATTCTGCCGCACCCTGTATATGAAATATGTGAAAACGGAACTTATTACGATTTCTTTTTAAATTCTTTTTCTACTTTTAGTTTCAATGTCAAATGATCCTGAAAACACAGGCGATGTGGAAACCTCGTTTACTGATTTTAACTATGAGCCAATTGTCCATTTAACTCCAGTGAAAGTTGTGACCCATGAAGAAGACGAAGACATCGTTTTTCAGATGTATGTATATTAATGTATTTTACAAATTTTATATTTTTTTAACAAAGACTACTTAGTTTGTATATGCTGCATAATATACATATACAGCTATGAATTTTAACCTTACAAGCGACCGGGCAGATCGGTTTGAAATTTTATGACGTTTTGTCAAGTTTTATATTAGATCTGAAATCTATTTAAAAAATTTTGATGGCTAGTATATTTTTTGATTTCGGCAGTGATTGCGATCCTTTAATTTAATGTCCCAAATATTGAAGTCTTTATATCGATGTTTTCCTAAAAAACAATTTTTACTGAACAGCTGAGATAAAAGTTCAATTTTATCTAATATTTCTTAAATTTAAAATTTACAATAAAGAAAACAATTAATTACGCGCAAACTGACTTGTACATTATAATTTTGTCGTCATTTCCTGGAATTGATTTTTTTATCAATTTGTTCCCTACATATTAAGTAAATACGGTACTCAATTTCAGGTGAAAATGCCAGTTCTATGTATATATGTATATATATACAGTACTGGCCAAAAGTTTGGGAACAGTAACCTGTCTAAAGCGGATTTTATGCTATTTCCTGGAAACCGTAAAATTCCGGGAATTCCCAATTTTTTCTTAGAACTTACAACAGATTTATTTAGCCAATCAAATTAACACAACTTTAGATTTATACACAATACATTTATATTAAAGTTTGAAATATGGTCCGTGGTAGTGAAATTTCACCAACAAAGCGTGCTCAAATTCATATCTTATATGAGGAGGGGTACAATTATCGCTCTATAGCTGTTAGAATGGGCGTGTCAGTATATTTGGTATCCAGAAGTGTTACTCGCTATCAGCAAGTGCAAAATTTTTCCTCTCGCAAGCGGTCTGGAAGACCAAAAGTGACAACCCCTCAGACGGACCGTCTCATTCACCTTTACATCGTCAATCAACCANTTCTAAAGACCTCAAAAACCTGGGGTTTTTAAACTTAATGATATTATATTGTAAATTGAGATACATCACTAATTACTAACGTTTTAGTTTCATATATTCACTGAAATAGTAATTATTTTTCCAGAAGTTCTTATACCCTTGTACAGGTGATTTAATATGTATAATTTTTTTTAATATTCAGGGTGGCGCATAAGTAACGCACCTTTTTTAAAAAATGTATGAAAGTTAAAGTGATTTGGATAATTGCAAACGATAGAGGAACTCTAATAGTTTATATACATGTTCTATCATGTATATTTTGGGGTAAATCTTTAAAGCTTTAATTTAAAATTTCCATTCAAAATGGTGCTCTACCCGGAAGAACAACGAGCATAAATGATTGAATTATACTTTTCATGTAGTGGTTCAGAGAAGTTACAATAACATTTCTAATGGTGGAAGAAGTCCTGATAAAAATTGCATAAAAGAAACCGGATCAACATTAAAAGTCATTAAAAGAGTACGTTTGTGCTTGACCAACAATGGTAATCATTTAAAGGTAATTGGTTGTAAAGTAAAATTTAAGAGTTCGTCTATCGCGTGCAATTATCCAAATCAATTTACCTTTCATACTTTTTTCTTTGTTAATTCTTTAAAAAGGTCCGTTACTTATGCGCCACCATGTATAAACTACAAATATCAAACAGGCGAATATTACGAGCACACTTTATATATATATATATATATANCGAGACAATCACAGCCAAGGCCTACCTCAAAATAATTCAGGAGAAAGTTCCCATGTTTATGCAGCTTCGTGGAACATCTGTACTACAAGATGGTGCTCCTTGCCACACCGCCAAAGTTGTGAAACAGTGGATTGCATCACAAGACTTTCGGCTGCTTGAGAACTGTCCAGGAAACTACCCAGACCTCAACGTCATAGAACATTGCTGTCATCACATCAAAAAAATATATATAGTTGTGCTCATTAGTGAGCTATATTATGCAGAATTTGCACTTCCTGGTAGGTTTATGTTTTTTAGTACTTTATATTGCATTGACCTGCAAAATAGAATAGAAAAAAGTTTTCCAAACTTTTTTAGCCTCAAATTACGTAAAGCATCCAGTTTTGCAAAATATCCCCCAAATTGGTGACATATTTCGTGCCGTGAACATAACATGTTGGAATTTGATTTCCAAAAAGCAAACTAAGATTAAATAATGTAATTAGCGAAATGTTGATGCTCATAACTCAATCCATCAAAAGCTATTGATCGTGGAACACTATGAACACACCTGGTGTTTCTAAAGACCTCAAAAACCTGGGGTTTTTAAACTTAATGATATTATATTGTAAATTGAGATACATCACTAATTACTAACGTTTTAGTTTCATATATTCACTGAAATAGTAATTATTTTTCCAGAAGTTCTTATACCCTTGTACAGGTGATTTAATATGTATAATTTTTTTTAATATTCAGGGTGGCGCATAAGTAACGCACCTTTTTTAAAAAATGTATGAAAGTTAAAGTGATTTGGATAATTGCAAACGATAGAGGAACTCTAATAGTTTATATACATGTTCTATCATGTATATTTTGGGGTAAATCTTTAAAGCTTTAATTTAAAATTTCCATTCAAAATNGCCTAACCCCGATTGTCTTCAAAGAACATTCGAGACTGGTTGCGCTTCTGCAGGCAATACCAACACTACACCCCTGAGATTTGGCATCAAGTAATGTTTAGTGACAAATCCATGATTTGCCATACATCATACCAGCGACACATTTGATCACCAAGAAACCAAAGATTCAACACACGTTACATGCAACAAACTGTCCGCTCAGCACCTTCTGAATTGGGGTGTTATAACTGTGAATGGGCGTGCTGGTCTGCATTTTGTTCCTCACAACGAGACAATCACAGCCAAGGCCTACCTCAAAATAATTCAGGAGAAAGTTCCCATGTTTATGCAGCTTCGTGGAACATCTGTACTACAAGATGGTGCTCCTTGCCACACCGCCAAAGTTGTGAAACAGTGGATTGCATCACAAGACTTTCGGCTGCTTGAGAACTGTCCAGGAAACTACCCAGACCTCAACGTCATAGAACATTGCTGTCATCACATCAAAAAAATATATATAGTTGTGCTCATTAGTGAGCTATATTATGCAGAATTTGCACTTCCTGGTAGGTTTATGTTTTTTAGTACTTTATATTGCATTGACCTGCAAAATAGAATAGAAAAAAGTTTTCCAAACTTTTTTAGCCTCAAATTACGTAAAGCATCCAGTTTTGCAAAATATCCCCCAAATTGGTGACATATTTCGTGCCGTGAACATAACATGTTGGAATTTGATTTCCAAAAAGCAAACTAAGATTAAATAATGTAATTAGCGAAATGTTGATGCTCATAACTCAATCCATCAAAAGCTATTGATCGTGGAACACTATGAACACACCTGGTGTTTCTAAAGACCTCAAAAACCTGGGGTTTTTAAACTTAATGATATTATATTGTAAATTGAGATACATCACTAATTACTAACGTTTTAGTTTCATATATTCACTGAAATAGTAATTATTTTTCCAGAAGTTCTTATACCCTTGTACAGGTGATTTAATATGTATAATTTTTTTTAATATTCAGGGTGGCGCATAAGTAACGCACCTTTTTTAAAAAATGTATGAAAGTTAAAGTGATTTGGATAATTGCAAACGATAGAGGAACTCTAATAGTTTATATACATGTTCTATCATGTATATTTTGGGGTAAATCTTTAAAGCTTTAATTTAAAATTTCCATTCAAAATGGTGCTCTACCCGGAAGAACAACGAGCATAAATGATTGAATTATACTTTTCATGTAGTGGTTCAGAGAAGTTACAATAACATTTCTAATGGTGGAAGAAGTCCTGATAAAAATTGCATAAAAGAAACCGGATCAACATTAAAAGTCATTAAAAGAGTACGTTTGTGCTTGACCAACAATGGTAATCATTTAAAGGTAATTGGTTGTAAAGTAAAATTTAAGAGTTCGTCTATCGCGTGCAATTATCCAAATCAATTTACCTTTCATACTTTTTTCTTTGTTAATTCTTTAAAAAGGTCCGTTACTTATGCGCCACCATGTATAAACTACAAATATCAAACAGGCGAATATTACGAGCACACTTTATATATATATATATATATATATATAAGGCAGTAGAATTTTCTTTTTATTTAATGTTCAAACATGAAAGCAAAGAATAATTGTGGGGTCACAGAAATGCAACATCCCAGTCGTGGCATAGGCGCTACGACTGCTGGGTCCTTCTAAATTTCTGTTTAGTGTGCAATTCCTAACAATACTGCATATAATCAATGCGTATAACAGCCGCGGGCACATATTTTATAGCTGTTGTATAGTACATGTCAAGAATGTTAAATATGTTCATTGTGTTTTAATTAATTTCTGCCAATGGCATAATGAATGTTGCAAAATGTCATGGAAACTTCAGCACCATATGCCAGAATTTGTGTTGTAAGAGATTGGCTAATAATCTTTTCTACTGGGCATTTGTCTATAAAAACAAGGATTCTCAATTCAAACTTCTCTAGCATAACTTAAATTGATAAACAGTATACACTATAACAGACATCTGGTTGCTGACATATAAGATCATAACAACATTATTAATATATGTATATTAAATGGCTGTTTTGTAATTCATTTTAATTCGGATTATTGACTTGTTTGTTTAAGACCGGCGCATATAACTGAATCCGTCGCCCGAGTTCTAAACCGTAAAAGAATAGTATTTAAATTTTAAGAAGTCACTACACTTACTCAATCGGTTATTTTAACATACATACACCTGTTCAATTCAAATTGAAATATATTTGTATGAATTCTAAAATAGGATAAATAACTCAGATGCAATTTCATTGCATTTTTATATATTCTTACCAAGCAATCTTATTGTGTTATGATGAATGAGTATTAATTTGTCAAATTTTGTGACGTTTTATAAAAATGGTCAATGGGAACTACAAGTAAAATATTGACTTCTTGTATTTTGCTCTCAACAGATATGGAATCCAATTGGAATTTCATGTTTATACTTGACCTGAAAGATTGCCAAAATTTGATTTCTAGCAGGATTTTTTACTCTCGTTTTATTGCAAATGTAATACAATATGCAAGCTCTAATGATTCGAGAAATTCTGGGGATAAATAAATCCTTGCTCTGTGATTAATTTTTTCACTTCTGTTTTATTGAATTTTATGCATGAGATGTTTGAAACTTTGGAAAATAATATAATGTAGAAGTGCTAGTTGTTATGGCAGCTCTTTCGCAACCTCGACACAATTCGTTAACGTTATTTTAATTGAGTGGTTTGTAACACAGAACTTATTTGAATTCTATTGCAATGGGAATATTCTTACGAAGCTAAATTGTTGTTGTGGTTTCATGGGATTCTCTTGGAGCATTTAATCCCATGAGATGTTGTGACCGCAGACTCATGGTACTAAGTACTTGATTAGGATTGGGATGAAGCGAAATTAATATGAATTTGATTTGTTTAGATGCTTCAGAAAAAAAAAGTTACGTTTTTAATGGACGTCATATTGGTTCATTGGGTTATTTACTGAGTGTCAAATATTTTTTGGCATTTAGTATCGAATTATCCTTTCAATATATCTTGCAGTTTTACTTTTAAATATAAAAATGTTTGAAAGGAGTAAAACCATCTTAAATATCAAACAGATTCGAAGTTTGAGTACACATAAAAACATAAGAGAATAATTTTTGTGTGCCAATAGCAAATTCTACAACATATGAAATTCTGCTCTCAGAGTTTTTTCGAAAAACCATTGTTTCTTTTTCGTTTATTATTTATGACACGCTCTCTAAGGGCTGAGCTACCCCTATTTGCATCTTTCGGTCTAGTATAGCCCGGTCGTTTCCAGCCATACTTATAATTCATCATTATTTTCAATAAACAAATATGTCTGTCAAAGAACGAAATCAAAAGTCTCAAATTATTGCTCTTTAAGTGATATCAGGCCGATTCAATATTTAGGGGTTGATAAGCTTTAAAGTAGCTCTTGCATGTGTCTAGGAGGTACTAGCGAAATTGTAGAGTTCCTGTGGTAAGCATGCAAAAAATATCCCTTTTTATTGCACATTATACCCTTTCAATAAAATCTTTGTAATGGACGAAAACTCTGATTCAGTAGATTTCGCAATTGTTATGCAAGGTCCCCCAAATTTTACTTTTACGAAGGTTTCTTATACTGAACTTTATATTTTGTCAACTGGCTATGACTAGGTTTCAAAATTTAACACTTAAATCCAATCGTTAGTCGACAGATAAAACATGCTGAATAATTTGTGGGGTTGACAGAATACCACAGATATTTTATTTTGTTGTTGCCAGCAAAGAATCCCGATATAAATGTTATGGACTAATCCATATAGAATCCATATAGAATATATATATATATATATATATATATATATGTCTGTCTTTAAAATTAGATGATATGATCTGTTTTGTTAGTGTCTTGAATTATTTTGTCGGTTTGGAATATGATCATTGACGAAATTAATGACGACATCACAGATTAATTATTGTATTTGATTCGTATGCATTTAACAAATTCGCACTGAAGTCTCTAATAATATTAATAATATTTATAATTGTGTTTCCGTTGATAGCTCAATTCAGTTCTTCTTTTTTATGTTCCGAAAATTCTAATAAATCATTATTAGAATTGTGACATTTATAAATTATGACTGTTTTTGCATAATACCAGTGTAATTTTTATCCACATATTTTTTAATTTCTGCGTTATGAATTTCTAAAGCAAGTCGCATTTGGAAATAAGAGTGTAAATCGCTCCTTCTGTAATCTCTATTTTGTCATTGAATATTTTCACATCTGGATTATAGCAAGTCATATTTGAGCCATGTTTGTTATATTAATCGCAATACTTTTAAAGTAATTCTAAAGTTTGACAATCAAATATATTATCTTAGAATGATTGTTATATCGTAAAGATATTTCTTAGAATTTGATTGGATCGTTTTATTTACATGGTTTATTTGTAAATTTTAAGTATTGCAGATAAGTACGATTCCTCAGAAAAATATTGAAGAGGATTGAAGTTAAGATAAGTTTGTGCGACGAGATTGTTAATGGTTTTTTGAAAAGATAGAATTTTCAAAAGGTTTATTAGACTTTTTACCCAAAAACAGATCTATTTTGATGTAGAACTTAAAAAATGAATTGTATTTTAGTTATCCAGTAGAGATTTACTCGCGTTTAATTTATTTAATCTAAAATTAATAATTTTCGGATTGAAAATAGCAACCGGGTCACAAAATGTAATCTGTTGACCCATACGACACGGATAGTATTTGACTCAATTACAATAAAAAAAACCCGGTAAAATTGTAAAATAAATGACCCGATGACTCGATTCGACCCAGTGACTTGATTCGCGACCTGTTTTTTGTTCGCAAGGTCTTACTAAAGGCATGCTGGTATAAACAGTGAAATTAGTATCCATTCGAATGCTTCGCCTCATTAAAAGTGGCAAGTGTTATTCTAAAGACTATCGTAATAATTTTTTATAATGTAGAAATGTTAGCCAAGTACAAATCCTCAATTTTATTTTCTTTTTGCTCACATTTATTAAAAGTATTTAAGTTACCCCGTTCTATTACTCACGATTTTTTTACCTGGATTTAAAGCGCATTTCGAAGAATTCATGTTAATTTAATATTAACCAATTGCACAATAAGGCTCTGCGAATATTCGTAATCAAAACCGAATCTACGTTGATGCGAATCCGTGGAGTTCAAAATTCGATTCTTGGTACAGCGCAAGGTCGAATCTAAACATTTCAGCTCCGGTATTGAATTTTTCTTGATATAAAATATCTCCCTGTTAATTCTTTGTGTGAAGCGGCTAAATCACGTTCCTCACTTATATTTTTCAATTGTAGAACATGTTTTTGCAATAGAATTTATTGCAAATCCATTGCCTGAATACCGGTGTTCGAATTAGTTATTACAGAAATTCCCTTCTTATATATTTGTCCATCAGAATTTTAAGAAAAAATGAAAAATTATAAATGAGGTGAACTGTATTGAGATTTTGGTCCGAGCTATTCGTAGCAATTATTGGAGACCCAATTCTTCATTTACCCATCAAAATATAGAATGAAGTTCTCAAATTTCAGGTTTTTTTAAAGACATACGCAGATGCCACACTATAAGACATTTTTATAGTTGTTCATTATGTCCCAAAATAGGATTTTTCTCCATTTAAAAAAAATTCATGCACAGTGTTTATATAACTCAATTCCATGACTCCAAAAATGGCACATGATAATGTTTTTTCCTTTATGACTTTTTCTATCTTTCTTTCAATTTGGACAAATTCAGGGACTTATTTTTGCTTTCAATTTTTCTTTTGTATCCGCCCTAAAAATTCCATAAATGGAATGGATTTGAATTAATAGCGTCATGGAATAAAGCCCCAAAATGCTTATCAAGGGGAAGCTTAATTTTGTTATGTTTGGTTACAAAATATACGTTGAAAAGCATGCGTCTCTTGAATAACGTTTTGCTAATACCGCTAATCGAAATAGAATTGATTTTTTTCGAAACCGCCGAACATTAATTGAAATTATAGTCTGTCCCGTAATTTTCCTTTCGTTTCCATCAATTATTGAACATTAACGACTTTTTACCGAAGCACGCCAGGTGGAATTGTATAATTTGGCAGCTTTACTAACTGCAATAGACTTTAAATCTAATTGTCTTTTGATGATTTGTGCTATAGAAATTGCACGTTCGGACACTCTTTAACTTTAAAAACGGTTATTACGCTCGAATTGAGAACAGAGAAATTCATCAAAGAGAAAATAACAACATACTGATGGAATGGAGTGGGAGTTAGATAACTATTTAAAGTTGCAGACGGGTTAGGTTGTTAAGATTTGTCTGGAATACACATTTCACAAAACCAAGAATAGCGTACAGGTATTTTAAGGCATTTCAGACAAGAAATTATCTAGAAATATTTGCTTAGGACTTTACGATTTCGAAAAATTTATTCGATTGAAAAAATTCTAAGTCGAGGTCCTTTAAATTTTTCACTTATCAAATTGTGGTTGGACGTTAGAAGCATAATTTGTAGTTCGAGATCAAAGTTACAGGTTGCATCTCTGTATTTGGAACATTAACAATGGAATATTTCGTTAAATATGTCCGAAAAAGTTTAAATTATCAATGCGGCGAATTTTTTGAATTTAAACGGAAAAATTGACCTGAAAGGTTGGAAAATTACTTTAAAATTTAGAGTTGTGCTCGGCACGCAAAGATCATCATAGCGAATTGCGGATATTAAGGTCTGTCGGATACCGGATATTTACCTGATACCAGATAATTATCAAGCATGCGCCAGGGTCTTTGTGCAGCGTGCTGCTCTCAAATAAAATGCCAATGTCGAACTTGATTAGCCGACATAATGTGAAAAGTTACTGCTTCTAGATGACAATCTTGTATTTTAATTGATTTTGAATTAAAATACAATTTTGAAGCAAATTTAATCATTAAAAAGTGCTCAGTGTTTCAGTATCCGGTTCTATCTGATATTTTTTTACCAGATACCGTATATCGGGAAAAGAAAAAATATACCGATAATTGGATATTGATTCCGGATATCAGTATCCGGTGCAATTCTAGAAAAATTGTCCTCAAAATGATCATTTTCTTACAGAATTTTCACATAGCAACTGTTCATCAAAGGTGTTCTCATGGCAAGGGATGTAAGGTTCTACGCTCGCTGTTATCAGCCAAGATATGTTTAATTTTGAAAAGGACCTATTCGAATTGTCCACTTGCACAAATTTAACAACTGATGTTGGTCAGTGTGCAGAATTCCATTTCATACAATTGGGAGGAAATTGACAGCATTTATTGACTTTCTTTCAATAAATTGAATGAATAATGAATTTTTTCCAAAAAATTACTTTATTGCCCCATCATACGCAAAAATTGACTAAATGGGCGTTATTAACTTTATAATCACCCTAACAATCAATATTCCATAAATAGGGGAAAGTGAAAGAAGTTTGACACATGCATCCACGAAAGGATAGGACATCGGGGATTCATCATGCTGTACAAATAAAAACTCAACCAGTGATCAAATAATACAATATATGTTTATAATATCAATTGATATATGTTTCCTACTTTTCTATATAGGTAGATAAATCAACTGCTTAGCCATTTATATTTGTTTTTGTGTATTGTATATTAATTTCCAAAAACTCACCTCCGATTTATGGGGGTTACCATTTGTGCTAATACCTTTTAACTGCATTTTTTAAACGGTCTATTTAAAAATATTTGTGTTGATTTCCGTTTAATCATGTCTGACTATATAATTTTATTTAAAGACATTTGGTTACACAATTTTTGCCTACTAGTATTATCATCATTCTCATAAAAATGACTAGATTTATCATTGTCAATAATTTTAAATATTGCATGTTTTCTTCTTAATTGTTCTAATTTTTTAGCAAAATAGTTTTTATAGAAATATTTTTCATGCTTTCAGTTTGACTATTGTTGTCATTATGCTATTAAATTACTAAATGTTCAAAGTTTTACTTGTTGCAGCGTATTTTCTTTAGTCGTTGTAAGTTATATCGATTCGACAGCAGCGAAGAGACCCCTCTTTGGCGTGAAAGAGGTATAGGAGTGGTAAAAATTTTGAAGCACAAAGAACTTTCCACTGTTAGAATTCTTATGCGAAGAGATCAAACTCTCAAAATTTGTGCAAATCATAAATGTAAGTACTTCTTGCAATTCAAGCTAATACTGGATGTAAAAATGCTTTTCTTAACTAGTTATGTAATTGGTTATAGACTGTTATCCACTCTTCATTTAGCAATTTACAATAAACAGTCACACTAGTGCAGATCTTATCCATTCGCAAAATTTATAGATACCTCAATCACTTGGTCTAGTATTTATTCTAATTATTAATTATTTAGCTGTTAAATTGTGCAGAGTTTCAGTGTAGTAGCAATCATACACTAGTAGTTTGTAGCATATACTGGATAATATTTGCAAGCTTGTCCATGGCACATATTTTTTGTCCCATCCCATTCCACGGCAATTTATGTCTGTTCCATCACATCTCATGGGATGACCAATTATAGTATCAATATAAAATACAGCTCAAATAAAATTATTAAATTTAAAGTTTCGGTTTATTATACTAAATAGGACTGCATGTACAAAGAGACATGCAAAATGACAATATTTATTGACTTTATTAACCTATATTAACACTCAAAAGTATAAATCTAAGTATGATAATATCAAATATCGAATACCATGGGATTCCCATGGACAACACTGAATATTTGAAGGATAAAATTGTTAATCATTTTGAACACATTCTAAAAGTTAGATTTTCCCATCCTATTGCAGCGCACCTTAAGCTTTTACTTCTTTCAAAAGTGAAGCGATGAATTATGTGGGATTTTGAGGTGGTTGTAGAGTCGAATTGGTTTTATTCTAGCTAAATATGTAGCGTAACATTTTAATATGTGAATGGATCTCTGTATTCACATGATTTTCTTTACTTTAAATATAAAGTGAATTTTACATAGATGTAAGTTCTTCATTTTGTGATGGTTGCGCTTGTTCAAAATTTGAAAATAATGTCTATATTGAACATTTGGAAACAATAGACTCCAAACCTGAAGATGTGAAGAATTTTTTTAAAACAATGATACGACATCGTCCTCTTGTACTATAGCAGCCAAGACTCGTTCCCGCTTTTATTGTGATAGCGATACATCAAACATGAATACTAAATCAATCACTAAGCACAGGCGTATTCATTTCTATTCTGCGAAAGAGGACAAACCACCTTGCAAACCTAAAACTTTTGGCCCAAAGGTGACTGCACCTGATTCTAAATTAAAAGCTCTTTCTATGCCTGCGCCTCATTGTCACATTTATCTGAGAAGATTTAAGTAGTCATTCCTACTAGTAGTTTATTTCTTTATGCACAATTTATCTGAAACAATTTCGATGAACTTGAACATATTGCAGCTCAAATCAATCCTGATATCATAGTAGTAGCAGAAACGTTGTTAGATACAACTGACAATAGTTCTCGCTTACCGGTTGTCAGTCAGTTTTCAGAAGTGATAGATCGGGACATTTGGGTGGTATTGTTGCCATTTGGATTAAAAAGACACATGACATGGATACTTCCTTACATGCTAACCCTTCATTTCTCTATTATAAGGCTTTTAGCATTTACAACTCCTCTTATGGTGCGCATATATCCCACCCTCATTACCCAAATCCTCTAATTATGAAATTCTAAGAAATTTTATTAAGATGTCAGATTATTTTATAAACAACAACACCGATTATTTCGTAATCATTTGTGGTGATTTAAGTAATCCCTTTTGCCCCAACCAATTAATCGACCTCTGTAACAGCCTATCTCTATCGAAAATCGTTACAAAATCAACTTATCACTCCTCCATTATAGATGTCATCCCACTGATACTCAATATCCAGGCTTGTGTGATCGGGCAGGGCTTAATTCCAATTCCCATGGGGAATTGCGGTTATTTGCGGTGTAAATATATTATTGGATTTTACATAATACGGTGAATAATTTTTTTGATTTTTGAAATTTCGATATATAATTCAGTAATAAAATTTAATTCATTATTGTATTGCATTTCGTAAATATCACCTTATATGTCCGGTTTATTTTCAAGATACACATTTTGAAGAGTTGGTAAACGTCATTGCGATTTCCCCTTTCGCAAAAGGCAGCAAAAAGGATCTTGTACATCTCCATTTACTCTGCGTGTGTTGAAAGACTTTTCAGAAACAATGGGCTGATTTTATTAAAACTTCGCCTCAAGATAAAGACCAATGTCCTCCAATCCATGGTTCATGTAAAAATTGCAATCCCATACAAAATTTAATGTAAAAACTGCCAATTATTCCATGTCACTCAGTTGTATTTTTAGAATAGCATTTTTGCGAAACCGATTCTGATTAAGAATATCATTGCTTATTGTTATGTACCTATCATTATTATCATTATTTTGCTTATTATATGTTTTCTTATACACTATTAAATTTTTTAATTTTATTAATTTTTTCTTGCGAAGCGGGATTTGGATTAGTGGGCCGGATCCACATATTTTATCTGCGGTGCGGGGTGGGTTGCGGGAGTAGAATATTGCCCCCGCAACAAGCCTCTCAATATCCCAAAACTGAACTACTTGCTTCTATTGATGCCTCCAAACACAAAATGCGCCTTTTACCAAAGTCATGTATTGTCTTTTCACACTCGTCAAATAAGCAAACACCTTATTCTACAGTGCACAAGCCCTATGATCTACAGAAAATCAACCTTGCTTTATTACAATGCTCGCTTTTGCAGTTGAATTCCGGTGTCATCTATCAGTTCCACAACTTTGACGTCAAACTTTACCATGTCTATGAAAATTTTTACCAATGTCTTGACCCTATCCCAACCAATTAGTAGTACTTAGCGTTTCCGATCTACAGTGGATGTCTCCTCCTGTGAAACTTACTCTAAACCAAAAGCAGTTAATGCACCTGACATTTGTTAAATCAAAACTTGTTAAGTGCGAATATGATTTTGATATTTCAAAAAATTTAAAACAAAACGATTTTTTGCAGGTCACTTTGTATCAAGTCAGCAAACCATCCTAAATATCACTTTTCTCATTACTGAAGATTAGAATCAGGTACAATCGACTCGTGGAATGGTCGGTGAACACGAGGAAAAAAGGACATTCGTTTTTTAGATCACTGACTTTCATGAAAAGGTCGTCCTGAGGATTTCCGGAGATGACGGTGCAGGTTTTTGATGGTCATGTCTCTGAACCCATCATTTTTAATGTTATGCACGAATATGTTAAGTCTGCTTAACATGTTTAAGCAGCAAGGTCTCAAACCAATTCGAATTTTTTGGTGAAATAGTGTTAATATCATGACCCTATTTATACAACAATATACTTAACTCAAAATTTTCAAAAATGTCACTTAACCCTTTCAACCCGAAATTTTTTTTGTAATTATTATTATTTTTAGATTCTAGATGGCTAAAACTTATAATGTAAAGTTGTTTTATAAAGTTTATGATGATTACTATTATATGAGACAAAAGAAGTTAAATGGTACATATATGTACCATCCGGGTTGAAAGGGTTACCATGTTCATGCACGGAACTCTTCAATTGTACCCCGGTATCCTCATGCTTTTGAGTTAAATATTGCCTTCGACAATTTAGGATAGAACACCTGACTGTCAAATTTGAACCCCTTCGCTCTCACCAAAGAATTTGTTCCTTGGTATAGCATTTACATCCAAACCAGAACTTTATCTATAAAAATTGGGCATTATTGTTCTGACCTTTTCCAACTATCAAGAGAAATGTTTGATTGATCACATTTTATTTACAATTTCCACTGCTGATCTTAAACTAACCTTCTACCTGTGCAAGTACAAGATGATATTTTCTCCGTTGCCCATCTACTCAATAATATGGCTGTCATCAATGCATTACTATCTTGGTGTCAAAACAATGAGTCTTCGGTAAATTAGCAGACAGCACTATACCCATTCCCATCACACATTTCTCATCATTCAAAATACTGGATGTTACTATTAGAGAAAAACTTTCTTGGAATGAGCATATCAATGCCTATCTTGATACGTGCTCTTCACATCTTTACTGCATAAGACTTATTGGGCTTTTACTTACTCAGAAAGAACTACGTCGAATTTCTAACGCCATTATATACAGTGTATTTAATTATACATCTCTTTGTGAAGATAAAATCTCTTTGTGATCACATTGAAGGCATCATCACAAATGGTTCTTCTCGTTACTTTGATATAATAGCCGAGTACAGACGTTTACACGAATAATTTGCGAAGACGTCACGTCGCAGAAATCAATTCCTTTCAGAAATGGTCAACTATGTGACGCGATGTAAATAACTATTTTGTGTTGATCTTATGCTTCTTTTATGCTCCTTTCATTCTATAAACAAATCGTATCTTTATCTTATCTAAATAGTATCTTTACAAACCATAGCTACATATGAAACAAGAATGCCTAAACCAGCGACATAATTATTAGACAGACTCATAAAACACAATATGTGCAAAAGTTACTGTTAGGGTAAAGCGATTTAAACTGAAATTACTTCATCGGACAATTGTAAGTATGTCTACATTTTAGTACACAAAATTTGTAAAGCCTTTGCACTTTGCTCCTCGTTTACAAGAATAATTTGCTGCTCTTAACAATTTCAAATAAATATCAAGTTAGTTAACACTAATAAAAAGTGTGACGCATTGAGAAACAAACTGAGTTGCAAATGTGTATGATTCATTATTGAGAAGAGATCTTGAAGCATATTTTTAAACTTAATCAATTTAGTGACAAATGATCTAAAGCTCCAACCAGCATTTGGCAGTAATAAAAGTTTCATTTATAGTGTTAATGATTTTGCTGATGAAGAATGTAAACACGAAATATTGGCGTTCAGATTTTTTACTGAAAAGGGTGAGATTTATATTTTGATCTTACTTTAAATCCATTTCATCCCTTAGCGTTACATTGGCAAATATTGGTTGAGTTTTCACTGAAAAGCTTTTTTACCAAAACTTAAATTTTTTCAACATATTATTTTTATCTGCACTATTTCAACTTGTATTTCAGAAAATTTAATAATTCTCCTTTGCTGTCTATTCTCTAAGGTCCTCAAAGCAAATTCTACAGTTTTATGTATGGCGTGTCCATACGGCCCTATTCTGAATTGCACAGAGATAATATGGTCAAGGGTAAAGACTCACAATATATTCGCTGTTGAAATTCATAGACTGGAAGCACCAGGCCCTCTAGAGCAACATATATGCATGACTTGGTTGACAAAGTATCATTCCTGGAATTTGCTTGAGAGCTACTCTCAATATGGATGGCATGTGTGTAGCAATCTGAGGGAACTTTTTTAACTTCTTACACTTTGATGCTTTTTGGAGTTATATATTTCTACTTCCAAAATGAACTGGCAAACGTTTTTCATACAATTTAATTATTAAAAATACTGTATGTTATAAATGCAATTCTGAGTTGAGTCATTGAAAATTTTGAAAGATCCATTTGCAACTCTGTAGTAGAGTATAATTTTTTCGTTTTCTGAATTTACACTTTCTGATATACAAGTTGAAATGGTGTAGAAGTACTAATAATATTTCAAATTTAGATGCTGGCAAGTTTAAAGAGGCATTCAATCGCTCCAAGCCTTCTTCTATTCCCAAACGTGCTACTTCCTTAAGTGTTAATCAAGGTAGTGTATGCTCATTGTATTTATTTTAAACTGAAGTCTTTTATTATAACTTCTATATTTCCCTCTCGGAATGTAACGTCATTGTGAATGGCATTTGATCTTGTGAATTATATTTATACATGACACGTACATCATCAATTGTAAAATTGTATTATTAGATTACACTAGAAATCAAACTGTAGCTGCCTAATGCATTGAAGAAAAATATTTTTTATTAATGTCTTTTTCAGTACAGTACAACACAATTCCAGTTGGTTTCGGCGAACGTATTTTGGGGAAAGAGAATATTTATTTACCTTGCGGCCCTAAACTGCACAAGAGTAAAGAGCTAAAACTTAACAAATCAACGTAGAATGGCATATCTTCAACTATAAACTGTTTCAAATGACCTAGAGGCTTCTTCAAAGGCGAAATATTTCCTTATTCGTGAAGTGTGGTAATAAATAATATTTTCAAAATTCCGCAAGTCGTATTCTCCTCAAGGGTAACATATAGTGTAATGGATGTTCATCATCAGTGAGGAAATCGCACCGTGTTTGCTTTCATCAAATTTCACTATGATCATACGCATGAGGAAATTTAGGATGAAAAAGGTAAAATCATACGTAGAGCTCTTTTTTGTATAATTTCAATTTTATTGCTCTGATTTACGGTTATTGCATAGTGGCAAACTTGACAGCAGTATTCAGGAATTTGTCTTAGTGACATGTAAATGGAAAATATGACTTTGGTTGGAATTTGACTTATTCTCAACATACAGAGATAATATTACCGCTTAGACGCTTTTGCTACAGTATAATTTGTGTTTACACTCCAATTTATGCTGCTTTGAATAAACACATTTAATATTCTGTTAAGGCGCATTGCTTAAGAAAGGAGAAAATTTCTTAATTTAAAATTGTGAGTTCCTTTGTCTTAACTCTGTTGAGTTTCATTCATATACTTTCTATACTATTAAATTAGTTTGGACCCCAAATTGACATTACAGATGTCTCAAGCAATTGGTAACAAATCTAGGAAATGTAATCAATGTAATATGCAGTGTTGGTCAATTTTATTAAGTATTCTGATTCACTTGAAGCAATGAAGTACACTCAGAGTTGTTTACTATATTCTTGCAACCCAATTGTTCAAGAATTTGATTTCAATGAGCTTATAGGACTAGAGGAAATTCTAGAATACCATATGTATTTTACAATTAAGAAAGTATTTTTTCAATAATTTTATTGGTTCCTTATTTTCTTACTTATTTTTAGAATTGTTTTAAATATATTTGTAGTAATCATTGCAAATAAAGGATTAATTACAAATAGATAAAATGCTAGAAAAATTTTTCTATCAATTATAGTTAATGTTTAATTAATACTTTTAGGTCCACAGCTTAATAAGGATGAACAAGACTGCACTGAAAAACTCAAGGAATTGGAACTTTGATAATTTTGTAACAGATTTTCTATTTTTGTACTAGAACTTTTCATGCATTGTTTGTTTTATTTTGAAATGCATGGATGATTTCTAAATTTATTCTAAAATTCCTTTGTAGGTTTTTCCATCATGGCAAACCTAAGCATGATCCAACCAAGTCAATCTATGCTATTTGATTTTGTTTTATTGTTAAATATGTTTATGCTTAACCCAAAAAGTATTAGTTTTTTAACTGACATTGATTTTTAGGTTTTGCTACATTGCTAAATTCAAATTGTTGTAACAGAATGAAAATAGGTTATCTGGTTCACTAACAATTTTTTTTAAAATATAAAATGTGGAATCTACAAATAATCAACATTTACATTTATTGGAATAAAATTTACTGCTATTTGTCTTTGCTTAGAATGAAATGGGGTTATCTGGTTATTCAAATCATAAATCCCTTTTTTTCATAATTGACCAATGAAAAACAATGATGTTAGGGTTCGTAGTGCCTTTTTTTCTACACAGACAATGTACTCAGATAGAGAACTGTTCATTTTTTCTTGGTTTAAGCTATTTACATTTATTTACTTAACATCTTATCATCATAGTACTAAAAAAGCACCGAAATTTCTCGCATGTACTAAACTCACTCTTCTCACCACACTATATATTAATAAACGTTAAAAAGCAAAAGAAAACTTACTCCAAAAAAAATAGAAACAATAAAGCAAAAAGGCACACAGTACTACTTACTTAGACTTTGTTATTAGTTGCTCGGAGTCTAAACTGAAAAACTAATGATAAAAAGGTATTATAGTAGCAGTTAACTTGACAGACACACTAGTACTTATGAGGCTTAAAATTGACAACTATTTCCCGGCTAAAAAAATTGTTATTAAAAACAAAATAGGTACCTAATTGTGAAAGTTGAATGGCTAAGTTACCATGAGCTGCAGATTTCATTAGGCATAGCTATGGATTTCACTATTGAAATAAGCCTAGAGTAAAAGAATTTGTCCCTATTGATAATTCTGTTAAGTATTACCATGTACAATAGTCTTTTATAGTAAGGACAGATTTTGGATGTACGTGTTCTATTTTAAAGCATTCCAATTTCCTCTTTATGTCCCAGAACCTAGCTGCTTTACCAAAAGTTGATGTTATGGTATTGTTATTTGAGAAGTAGAAGTGGGCAAGTAGTTTGCCTTTGGCCTTGAACTGTAGTGGCAGGAGCTTTTCTTTTCTTTTAATTGCAAAATTAGCAAGACATCTTGGGTCCATATCAGCATCAAGATGCTTATTGTCATGCTTCATTTGCAGCAAGTTTGTACTACAACCTTCCGGATTTAATTGAAAATTTTGCACTTTCAAAAGGTCAAGAGTGTCATATGGATGATGACAGAAAGATCTTAGTTTTTTGGGTAGGAATAGGTTTCAGATCATATCTAGAAGGTTCCTTTTATTTGGATTAAGTGTAATTGTCCGATTATGAAGTTGAAGGATAGGATGAGTAAGTAAGTAAGTAAACTTTTATTATTATGATAACCATCATAGCATTAAGATTATGAATAAAGGAGAGTTCACGATTTCAGGAATCGGCTGGGGAAGAGGGAGAGTTCTTTAGAGCTGGTCGTTTTCCTTACTGACGGCATTCTGTGTCTTAGCTTTGTCATTGCATACTGTGTTCGCTGCGGAACGTATTTATGCAGCGGATGTTTTACGCCCATGCGTTGGGTTTGCCTGTATAGCCTTCGGTCTGATATGCGNCAAAAAAAATAGAAACAATAAAGCAAAAAGGCACACAGTACTACTTACTTAGACTTTGTTATTAGTTGCTCGGAGTCTAAACTGAAAAACTAATGATAAAAAGGTATTATAGTAGCAGTTAACTTGACAGACACACTAGTACTTATGAGGCTTAAAATTGACAACTATTTCCCGGCTAAAAAAATTGTTATTAAAAACAAAATAGGTACCTAATTGTGAAAGTTGAATGGCTAAGTTACCATGAGCTGCAGATTTCATTAGGCATAGCTATGGATTTCACTATTGAAATAAGCCTAGAGTAAAAGAATTTGTCCCTATTGATAATTCTGTTAAGTATTACCATGTACAATAGTCTTTTATAGTAAGGACAGATTTTGGATGTACGTGTTCTATTTTAAAGCATTCCAATTTCCTCTTTATGTCCCAGAACCTAGCTGCTTTACCAAAAGTTGATGTTATGGTATTGTTATTTGAGAAGTAGAAGTGGGCAAGTAGTTTGCCTTTGGCCTTGAACTGTAGNAGTGATAATACTGACCACAATAGACTTGGAGATCAATTGTAACTCAGCTGAGGTATAACCCAGCTTCTTCAGCAGCATTGTTAAGTATTGAAATTATTAAGTTGATATTGTATCCTAACTTTGTAGAAAATATTACCTAATTGGAATCCACCCTGATTATAGAGACAGTACAATAACTTAGTAGGTCTACTATAATCCCTATTTTTTCATTGTTTCGTTTATTTTGTTTGTATTGGATTAGTTTTGCAGACTGGTGGATAATATGTTAATTGGTAGAACAGCTTTGTAAGTATATATATATATATATATATATATATATATATATAGAGAGAGAGAGAGAGAGAGAGATTCCTAAGGAACCTTTCAAATTATATCGTCAATTTCAACATGATACATACCTATTTGTGCAATAAGCAAATTTTCAAAAAGTTACATCCTTATGCTTTGATGATACTTCCACTTTAATAGCCATTAGTTGAAAACTTAGCATTCTTCAAATAGCTGAAAAGAGCATAAATGAAACCACAAAAAAATGAAGAAATATATTTTACAGATTCGAATGGCGTCTATTTGTGCATAAAACGAATAAATTTTTCTGAATTTAACTAAACCCAGACATTATTTTTCGATGCTCAATATCTAATCAAAGTGTCTGAAGTTGCTAATTCGTCTGTAAATCCTTTGTGTTTACCTAAATGTTAAGTATGGTAGTCTAATCCTAATTCCGATTTCAGTGTTTTGTCGAAAACAATCAATAGGCGAAAAGACGGTTTTATCACTCTTGGAGCTCTTTTCTCCAAGTCCCGAAAATTTGTCCAAGAGTTCTTTTCTAAAAGTGTTTCAAACTCCATTGAAATTATGAATGATACAAAATTACTTGAAGACCCACAGTTAGAATTGCATCTGTTGAGGAGCTGTGCTTCACTGCCTAAGATATTATTTTGTTTAAGAACTTCTAATTCTGCAACTGTTACAGCAGAATTTGATTCAGCTGTTCATCAGTCTCTTGAAAGTATTGAAAGTTCAGCTGTTTCTGTATCACAACGACTACAGGAGTCTTTGCCAATTTCTAAAGAAGGTCTTGAATTACCACTAGCATAAAAAATTGCTTCAGCTGCGTTCTTGGGGTCATATGTGGACAGTAATGAATTATGTAAGCAGATTGTTCCCATTGATGATTATATTTACTCTGTGCCACATCAGTGCTTGCAAGAACTTTCTAGCAAAGGACTAGCGTTGGATGAAATGCCTTTACTAATGGCCGCAAAAGCACAGAAGTGTATTTGTTCACTTTTAGAGCAAGTTAGTCAGAATACTTGTTTATGCTCCAGTTTGTCTCCTTGTTTCATACCAGGAAGTGGGGATTGGTTGGGTGCGATTCTCTTGAAAGCAGTTGGTCTTTCTTTCGCTTCTGCTGAAATCTGAATTTTGCTTTGTTATTGATTTGGCATCCCGTTAATTGATGATGACAAAAAATGTCCAAAATGCTTTAAATCTTTGGATATATTTGGTGATCATGTTATGTCATGCGCGATTGATGGTTAAAGAATTACGCGTCATGATCGACTCAGGGACGCTATTTTTGCAACTGCTTCTAAATTTGCTTTGTCTCCTGTGCTTGAAAAGTCTAACTACACTGAGTCTCGTGCTTGTCCTGGCACATCTTTTTGCCATGCTGGTCTTCTGGCTGACCAGCTGCCCTACGCATAACTGTAATTAGTTCACTGCAGCCTTCGACTGCTTCTCTTGCGGGTACTAAAGCTGGTCATGATTACTAAATACGCGCAATCATGTTCAGTTGCTGGTATATCCTTCATACCACTATCAATGAAAGTTCTAGGAGGATGGCCACCAATTTCTATCAAAGAATTCTTCGAGATGTTTTTTGTCTTCTGCCAGAAGTGCCTCTTACGATCTGAATACGATTTCTACATATTTTTTCCAGGAATTGTCAGCAATTTTACAGCGAGGAAATGCTACACTTCTATTATCAAGATATGGTGGTTAGGGTTCAAGCAATTCATATCTAAAATGTGACATCTGGGAACCCAAACTCATTAAATATTGTTATCCACTGTATCTCAACCGTTGTACACGTCTTCCAGTATCGATCACCCAAAAAATAATCATTGTAATGTTAATTTTATATATATTTATTTTCGTTCTTTTAAAAAAACAATTTTAAATTTGGTGATTCTTAAATATTCTTTTTGTAATGTTAATTTTGTAAAATTGTTTTTAATTGTAAGTAATAAAAGTTTACATATTGAAATTCAAAACAACTTTAACGATTTACTTTTTGAATTTATTCATTCCTTATGGGAGCTCCCACTGCTTGCTCCTACTAAGCGCTAAATCTCGGATGGTTCCGAAAAAATATGGTCCAGAAGCCCTGTAAGAAAATCGGCACAGCACAAAATCAGGTTTGGCCCCATCAACGCTCCCGATTGACAGCAGAAGCATTTGAGCTTCCTATGTTGCCTGTCTCTACATGCTCTAAAAGGTTTGGATGACAGGTCTTAATGTTCAGTAAGTACCAACCTTTACTCTTATACTACCTGTAACAGCCCTTTGTTATACACGTCCAGCAATCAGCGGCCGCTTCCCTATTGGAGATCTGCGTATGGTCATCACTGACATAACGATTGGTAGCTTTCTGTTCTGAAAACATAGCTTCACACTTCGTGCCCGTAGGTGTCTAATTTTGGCATGTGTAAGCTTTGGTACTGCTGCGAAGACCGCCTTAGAAAATCTCTTTCAGATCAAATCCGAGTCACCATTGATTATAGCTGCAATTTTGTGAATTACTTTACTTCCTTTCTTTTTCCTTAAGCATGATGTAGTCAACGTGGAAAATATCTGAAACTCCCCAGAGTAACTTTCATTAACCACTGTACATGTACATCAAATACCAACTGCTTTCCTCAGCACTGACTTTTGCGGGCACTAACGATGTGGCCATTACTTTCAGGAACTATCGATGCCTTAGTCATTGCTAACTCACGAGGCTGATCACTAGTTATGCTTTCACTGTGCAACATCACCCGGCTAACAAAAGCTAAACGCTTACGTGCTACTACTGTGCGCACTTGTTGGAAAAGCTTAAGTCCGTGAACTTTGTCTTTGGTTAACCTATCCCAAAAGATCCTTATAGAGGTGTTCATGGAGGCCTCAAGCATCTCCAGTTCTTCAGAAATTTCTGGTTACGTCTCACATGTATAGGTTAGAATGGGTACCATAACGCGTTGTAAGAGAAGGTAAGGGAGTGCTTTGCCAAATTGTTCTGACGTGCTACTCGCCGATAACTCAAGATTTTGCCAACAGCACCATTGCACCGATTTCTTGCTACAGAGAGGGCTATCCCAGCAGTGCTGATCATCGAGGCTGAGTACTTAAACTCTAACACGAATTCAATGTTCTTTCTAGAGACATGAACTCAGTCAGACATTCTTTCCGATGCCCTTGATATCCACATGCACTTGGTTTTTGCTACATAGATCTTATATGTTTTCTGACACCTATGAAACTTGTGTTAATGTGCGAAATTTCAATTATGTCCATAGGTAATTTCAAGCAAATTATAAGATTAATATGAAATGCACCGGCTTGAAGAACATCCAATAGATTGTTCTCTACATAAAATTAAATATTTAACAAATATGATTCTAGAATTAATGAAAATTTATAATTCATCGATTTTCAATGTTATATATATAAATATATATATATATATATATATATATATATATATATATATATATATATATATATATAGTCTCAATTGTTTTTGATGATATTAAAAAATTTAATTTATTGTTAATATTTTTATTGAAATTGACTATGTACATTTGTGACTTAATCATGAAATTTTATACCAAGTCTTAATATTTTAAGGACATTTTTTTGTTGAAAACTTTATATTTAGAGTGTCTTACAAATTATAACATTGAAATCATGCAAAAACACGGTTCTTGTGAAGCTATGTTATGATTTGTGAATAACTCAAGTTCAACTAATTTCACCATATTCTCAATTTTGCTGAATGCTAATTTTTAAAAGGTTACTTTACTACTAAATTTTACCAATATTTAGGCCAAATTAATTTTAAGATAGCAAAAAAGAAGCCTAATTTAATAAACAACGATATTCAAGGTTGAATATAAATTCATAGTTCATTAAAAATCTAATTTCTACCTTTTATACACACTGCGTCTGAAGGGGATATATATATATATATATATATATATAAGAAATAGTGCTATAATGTATTAAGTTTTAGGAAGATTCCGAAGGAACCTTACAAATTGTATCTTCATTTTCGACATGATACATACCTAACTAATTATGTAATAAACAATAAAATTTCAATTTTACAAAAGTTACATCTTTATGCTGGACCCGAAGAGAACAGCGCACCAAAATACATGTCCCTAAGTTCTATGTGTCTCCCTAGTCGAAATTTCTTGCAAAGCTTAAAAGAAAATACAATTTTCAGCAACATAATTAATGATATTAAAGAAAATTATACAATCATTAAAGATATTAATGTTTTTGATAATACAAGAATTTTTAGAAATAATTTAAGAAATATAATATTATTTAAGAATCTTAAAGACAGTAAGAGCTTTATATGAACCAAAAATGTTTCAAAAGATATTTTTTCTAAATTTAATGCTCCAAAGAGTCAATTGACTCTTTTGAGCATTAAATTTAGAAAGTAGGTATATAGGTAGAGCTCGATGGGTCAGGCTCTGGATGACTTTCCCTTTCTCTTTTCACATGAAGTGAATTTCATCATTCGGAAGTATCTGATATAAGTATTTGAAAAAGTTAGTTTCAGTAGTAATGTAATTACTGTAATTCTCTTTATAAATAGCTAATCGATTAAGCAAAAACAAGAAATAATATATATATATATATATATATATATA
>CABFPE010001056.1:0-16354 GCA_900660155.1 Hofstenia miamia | reverse complement strand
ATCTAATATACACACAATATTTGATAGAAAGTGTATAATACAATATATTGTTCAACCTGATAAATTTATTGAAAATTTTAAAAACACTAAAAACTGCATATTTAGTTATATTCTTGATCCCTTGCCTTGTTATTTTCAATGCATTGCCCAATATATAAGCATATATTTGATATATTTTTATTGCTAATTACAATTTTTGCATATTAAAATTTTTGTTTAGATGATTACACCTTTGAAACAAATAGTTCATTTTGGGAGTCTGTTTTTGATATACAGCTTGAAATGAACGAAATTGAAACAAAGTTCTCAGAAGAGCAGAAATCGCAAGCAGATAACCAGAAGATAGCAATTAAAAAGTATTTTTCTAAATAAAACCTTGTTAAAATTTCTTGATAATCTTGAAATTTCGAAGAAAGTAATAAATTTATAATTATTGTCAGATTTATAAAATTGCAACTGATGCATTAATTTATTTAACAATAACACATTTATAACCTTTGATTTTCCCATAATTGAAATTTTTTGTTTTCCAATGAAACTTAGAAGAGCCCTGTTTCCAGCTAAAATGTTTTCAAAATTAATACTATTTTTAGTCTTGGTTTTCAAATTAATAAAAATATTGATTTCCTGGTGATTGCATGGACAGCCTGACGGCTAGTACTTAGCGAGATTAAGTCCAGTGTAGATGGCTTTTTTGCTTATTTATCGATAACCCACTGACCTTCTTGGACTGAGAACAGTTCTTAGCCTTGAGAAATTTGACTTAACAAAGGCTATGTCGACAGCCAAAGCTAAGTACTTTACCTCAACACTACAGTATATGTAGCCTTTAATTAAGAAATTTTTATTAATAGCCCTTAAAAAAGGTTCGATGGCAAAATTAAAAAGATTACAAGTGGCAGCCCTGCCTTACTTCACGTTTAATTGCGATTCCAGGAGATAATTATCCCGCCAGATTAAGCACATCTGAAATATGATATGAAATTAGCATTCTTGCAAACAATACATATTGTGGCATCGGTTTCGAGTAATAATTAACTCCTCCTGCTATAATACCCTATCCTAATAAGAGCTAAAAGTAAACAAGAGATCGTGTTAGGGAAGAGTGACCACATTTGGCCAACCCGAAACAGATAACCTTTAAGAAAGAGTCGTATAAGACTAAAGCCCTAATTAAGATAGAGTAAATAAGCCCTAACTCTTGGGTGCAGTGAGTGAAACCTACGTGCTAAGTTAAAAACCTACACTCAGTGCGTTTCTCATCTCGTGCAATTTTGGTGATAGCAATAAAGGTTAATTTTACAAATGAAATGCAGTACAACAAATCCCTAGCCGTATACCTAACCTAATTTAAAGAGGCATGCCAGCCAAGCTGTGCCACGTCTGGGTGATCCTTCACTACGCAAACGAATTTAGAAACACATCATTTAATAAAATATAAAGTCAAGATAATAAAATAAAAAACGAATGTACTGAGAATAACTGCCGACAACATAAATGTATAAATCGCACATATTTATATGAACAAAACTGGTAAAGGAATCAAACAATAGTACACTGTTGCTAACAGACTTGTCAACGAGCCGAGCTTCTAATGAGCTGAGCCGAGCTTGAGCACAGCATTTGATATACAACCAGCCAAAACGAGCTTATTTTAAGCAAGGAAAGTTTATAGTTCTGCTTGTTAATTTGATTATGGAGATTTTTCTTATTTTTTACAGTCGGTATGCCTTTCCTATAATCTTGTTTACGAAATTTTTATTAAATAATAGGAACAGCTATGTAAAAAATTGTTTGAGCACAATATTTTTAAAAAATACCACGCTAAAACCATCCTCATTCAAAGATTTAAACGAGGCGAGTTTATAAATGTCGGCTCTTTGACAAGTGTGGTTGCTAACATAAGTAAACAGTACAGGTTCTGTAAACAAATAATTAACAGAAATAGTTAAGCTAAAATCGCACAGTTGACAAAAGAAGAAAATTCATCTAATTATAAATTAACAGAGTTAATATTACCAATGTTGAAATTACCATAGATGAATGATGCAGTTATGCCATAATATATAGTTTCAAAATCTATTATAACTTCCAAATCATGAGATTTGAGATTTCTTCAATTGTAGGTTGTAATGACAGCTTTATAAATTCATAGAGTACTTAAATGGTGGCCAATATACTAGACATCAATCTCAGCAAAAACACAGTTCTGTCACTTTAGTTTTGAATGAGGATAGGAGTAATTATTGATTGATAGTCATAATAATTATGGATCAACTTTTGAATATTGAGCAATATTGTTTTTGTTGTAGTTTATCAGCAGAATAACAGAGAATAAGCATTGGCCTGGAATTGAGAAGAACTACAACCTCAAGTAATTAAATAATCTGAAAATTCTTAGTATTTGACACTAATAAAGAATCCAAAATGACGCTTTTCAAATAGAAATTAATCCCAAAATGACGTCATATTGAAGAAGTATTTCAAAGAAATTGTCAG
Organism: Hofstenia miamia; assembly: GCA_900660155.1. Classification (NCBI taxonomy): domain Eukaryota; kingdom Metazoa; phylum Xenacoelomorpha; order Acoela; family Hofsteniidae; genus Hofstenia; species Hofstenia miamia. Next base: position 13,855 of record CABFPE010001056.1, on the reverse strand, counting down.
AAAATTTTTCCTTACGAGTGAATTAAAATCCGGATATCTGTCATATACGGCCATTTATGGGTGGAGCTGGAGGCTCCCCTAATCTCCAAATATTGAAGCAAAGCTTATTTTAAAAGTTATTTTAAACCATTTGGTCCACAAGTTTGGAATTTGGAAACTGTTGGGGCAGCAAAATATCAAAATAACAAAGTTATGCCCATACCTACATACAGTGATGACCTATATAACCCTTAGGGAAAAGTTTAAACTGAACACATTTATTTAAGCTGCAGTTTAAATATACAAAATTATATTTAAACGTCGCCCAAAGTTTGGCCTGTTCAAGAACTCACCATCAGGCGATCACGAATTGTTTCATAGAGATGTGATTTCAGCGGTTTTTCTGATAGAAATTTGACCGTGGGAAAGGCCCTTTTGCAATTTGCGGAAGATGGTAAAATACCCAGAATATATTCGGTCACATCCCAATTTTAAAAAATTATTCCTGTTGCCAACCTTTCTGAGCAATTTGCCAGTTACTCCCACACACAAAATAATGATGTAATTAAACGTAAATAGTTTGAATTGAGGCTAAAATATAAACTGCAGTTTAAACATTGAAGTTTAAATCATTGCACCATTTATATAAATTTGTATTTAATCTAAAGTTTAAAATTTGTTTAAACGGAAGTTTAAATTAGTCATCACTGCCTACATTTGTGTATTTACACACATATGTGTATTAAGTGAAGCCACAGTTGGAACATATTTGTGAATTATCAAATCTTGGAAAAAGTATGCATGAACACTAATATAAATTTTTCCATGCTGTTTTTCCAATTTGTTGCTAAACTTAGTTGACCCATCTTTGAAGTAGACTACACTCTATGCTCTCAATTAGGTGTGAATCTAATAAAATGGATATTTTAATGTTCAAAAAGATTGCTTTGATTGAATTTTGAAATTAGTATGTCTAATGCATTATAAAATCAGTATATTTTTAAATATGTATTGTCTATATCTATAAGGAATTTTGTCTACATGGACTCCATAAAAGCAATTTTCAAAGTCATTGAAACGGATGTTGCAAATTTAAACATTTTATTCATCATATAAATAAATTCTACACAACATGGTTGAAATTTAGAGCATAATTTTAAACTTAGGAAAGAACTGTTAGCTGTATCACTGTTTTATGGGTATACCCCCCAAGTTGTGTTAATTCTAACAAAAATCACCCCAATCGTGGCGACTATCATCATCCCTGACCCAGGAAACAACCATTATTGGTCCAATAATGGCTCACTGCTGGCATCCTTGGACCCTGAACAACAATGGCCGCTCATTTGCCATTCATTTGCCCACCATGAGCAACAAAACAAAAGTATAATGTCTAATTACCAGGCTTTATGTTACATTTATATATTAAATTTTTTAAGAAAGGTTTGAGGTTTTTATAGATTCAAAAAAATGTTTGGGCTTAAGACCAATCTAAAGTTAGAGCATAGTTCGCGTCACTGCACTGGTCACTTTTTGTTTATGTTGGTGGTTCAGGTCAAACATCAGTCAATTCGGGTCGGGTCGTGCGTCATATCGTTTTACTTGTTTCCCACTCTGATGCCCATACAGCTGGCGGCTACACATGATATAATGAAATTAATCATTCTAATGTATTTTATTAAAGTTGTTACAGTAATTTTCATGTACATGGCTTATACTCCTTATATTCGTTGCAATCTGGAAATTAATTTGACTTACATTATTTTAGTATATTCTCCAGATTACCATGTTTTTTCAGTTAGAGGTGTACGCCTAGAATAAATATCTTAGCATGAAAACAATCCGTGTTCAGTGACTGGATATTTATTTAGTATTTTTAGAAATTGAAAATATGCTCCTAAAGACTCCATATATAATTCTTATTGGCGATGTTGGTACTGGAAAATCACGGTTAAAAAGGTCGAATTTCGGCTGCTGCTAAAAGTTTCACAAGAGAGGTAGTGATGCATTAAATGTTAAATTAGAACACAACATTTGGATTGCTTCAGCCATAAATTTCAAAGCTGTTTCAAAAATTTTCCTAGCTGAAGATCGGATTGACTCTGTTGTTGATAATGTTAGAAAGTATGCTGACCGATTTATGACCGATTATGATATACCGGTTGAAGCTCTGGCATACAAGGCTGAACATGGCGCAATACAATTACGCAGGTATCCAAATTGTGGTATTATTTGAACGAAAGTTTATATAACATGTTTATATTATGAAAAACACTAAGAAATACTTTCTCATCGCAAAAATTACATAAAAAGCTCACAATTTCATATAATGCTTACAACGTATTGAAAGAGGGGAGGAGATATGTAAAAGTAGAAATTTTTAATGTACTTTATTGTTTTCAACTTTTACCTTTTAAAATTTTTCGGCATTCTTCCACTGGTTGCATGAAAAATATTTAGAAATTTGTCTTTAAAACCCTATATGAGAACATTTTCAGTTACAAACTCACATTTTGTTTAGCAATATCTTGGTTAATAAAACGGGCACGTGGCAAATGAAAACTGTACTTCTACTCACTTATTTTAATGTATAGCTTAGATACTTGCAGAACCACAATAATGACTCCCTATTATGCTCAACTTGTGAATCTTGGTTCAGGGTTCTATACCTCTATTTCCAGTCATCTACTGAGATGATGAATTTTGATAAAATTATTCATATGTATATACATGCATTTATCAAGTGAAACACTGAACTGAGATATTCGAGACATTTCAATTTATTCTGTAACTTGTTTTCATTCTTGATCTAGTACACTACTGATTGTAAATCGTCTAAGACAGTGTCCGAATATAAGGTTTTACTTAAAGAAGTTCCTTTAACACATCTCAGCTCTTTGTTTATATTCTTATACTTCCTTAGACATTCAGGAGAAATCTAATAAAAACAGGTGTCCAATGACCCTGCCAATCGTGAAACAGATTGGAGAATTCATAGATGTTTAACATAGTAGTGATTTTTCAAGGGACGCTTGTAGTTACATAAACTTTTAATCAGGCACGTTTATTGTGTAAAACTATAGACACTTTTGTAGGTAATCTTTAAATGGACATAAATTGGAATGTACGAATTTCATTTGATATATTTCGAATAATAATAAATTTCGTTCTGGAGTAATCTAGTTGTTACACTACTAATGATCGCGTTTTTTTCTGCACACGAGGCCATTTCTTCAACCGCAATTGCCTTGAATAAGCGTGAGGCGAGGAAGTAAATTGTTTTTAGTACTCATTTTTTCCAAGCATCAGACATACAAGGGAATGAAAAACACTATGCCCTTTGATTAACTGAAGACGTAAACTTAAGAAAGGACTATATACATATATGTTCAAGTGCCTCTGATCAGTAATAATTATGTAGAATATTATTTTTTAAATCTGGCGAAAAAATATTTGCTTACTGTTATAAGAAAAAGATTATTTAGGTTAATTGATAATATTGGGAAGTTAACACTTCGTTGGCGTGCAATTAAATATTTCTACGATGATATTGCAGCTATATGGATGAATTACTAGACCTTATATTAGAGCAATGTAAGCTTATAAATAGTTAAAATGTTTTCGAATTAATATTGCATTATCTATATTTTTGAAAAAAAATTATAATTGAGACTGTTTGGGGTGCACACACACCCTAAATCCCGACTGGTTTTACATAAGAATAATTTATCAAAATTATAAATAGTTTAACATATAATTCATATTTTTGTTATCATAAAAAAATGTATCAAGTAGTGATGAAGAAATTGAAGCATAATTTAGTACTGGGCTTGGAACCATTTCAAGTGAAGTTGATTCAATGGCTAAAATGAAATGACACCAATCAAGTATTGAAGCTTTTTATAAATAGAAAATAACTAAAAAAGCCACTAGACGTCAATTGTGAAAAGCAAATCACTTGTAGAAGATAATACAAATACAATAGATCTTCCTTTGAATATTTTCAATTATTTTTCCTATCTAATTTACAACAATCAATGAATTATTTAAATGAATGAAGTCATAACAATTGGTATGATCTGCAAACTGCACTAAAGACGTTGTAGTAATCGTTCTGAACAGTGTAAGACGCTTTAGTGTATGATTTGAAATCGATTCGAATTTTCTTCATTTGTGCGTTAGTTGAGTTTCTCCAAATGATTTCAATTTTTTACAGCATAATTCAAATTTAACTCAAATCAGCCATTACTTCATAAGAACGTAGAAAGGTTTCAAAGTTGTTACATCATTCAAAAAGCTAAGTTTTGCTCATGACAAGGGAAATTTATCTATTACCTTTTTTCCTAAGTCTGATTAAATTTGCCTGACACGCAAAATTTCCATTTCTAGATTAGATGTTTATGTAAGAGCTTAATTAAAATTTCCAAAATATAGAATGTGATGGATAATGAAGGGAGTTTGGGAAAAGATATCTATACTTCAACCATCACAATACAATGATTTAGCAGTGTAATGAATGGACAATCATGGTGTACATACCTTTGTTGATTTAAACGAGTGAAAAAATATCACGTATTGCAAGAAATGATGTAAAAACGAATATTCTTATGTAAACGATTAGTAACGTTAGGTTATTCATGTCTGGACCTGACTGCAAACAATGTATTACTTAAAAATCTTTTATGTTATTGATACCGCTGTCAGTGCATGCTTAGAATACATGTCTACATAATTTTTCAGATTATAAAGAACCAGAAGAAATTATTGACATGGAAAAATTATTGTAAAAACTTTCCAATATTTTTTCATACCAGATTCTGATCTAGACTCATTGTCAGCCTTATTGATATTGAACAACAACAAAGATACTTGACAAAATTCAGTTAGTGAAGATTCATTTGCGCAGTTAAAAGAGAATTGCCTTTTATTAGTAATGATAAAATTTTGTGCTTTTAGAGATGAGATACTTACTTGTGGATGAGAGAAACATGAAGAGCATCGCAAATATTCAAACTAAAACGTTTCCATTAAAATGCCTTGGAATCATAATGATTTAACCAAGATCCAACATTTTTATACTGTCATAAATTCCACAAGTAATATCCAGACTGGGACATTTGAAGTCACCCATTACATAGGCAAGATAAGATAAGGTTGACCTTAAAGAGTGATATTCTTTGCCAATACTGACAATGTAGTCGATAAAAATTAAAGAATCGGGTGATGTTTGCTATTAACAGTCGTATAACTAGAGTTAAGCATGTCGTAATGACAAAGTTGAGTGCAAAATCACATTTTTACAAAAGCTTAAGATAAAAGTATTTGCGAAGTTTTTACAGATTATTGCACAACCACCATGACTGTTAATGATATTGATTGAAATTTATTATTTTGTTTCAGTAACAAAATATTAAAAAACTCAGCATTTTGACAGCAAGTTAGAGTTAGGCACGCTATTGATACATCATATGTTGTCACATCATTCAAAATCTGTATTTATTTTTCTAGATTTAAATTCTACAACAATTCATAGATAATGCTTCAAAATCAATGATAAATGAGATTCAACTAACCTGTATGACATCGTTGTCCATATTTTAAGCATAGGTTTCTAATGTTGGGACTATTTTAGGGACAAACATTCACACAGATGTTTAGTAAGTTCTTTGAACACCTTTGCTTTTGTTACCATATTCATGCCAATACTTGAACTTCGTTATAATGTCTTTATGAAGTGCTAACACTATAATTTGAGTTAAGATAAATTTTTCCGTAATGATGACAATGTAAAATCCTTATTTTTGTTAGAATTATCGTAGAAAAAGACTATCTAAGCACTAAACTGACCTTTCAACCTTTTCCCCACTATCATCCATCTATCAGGCATTCATGACGTAAGCAAATTTATAAAGAATGATTATAAGAAATAATAAATATAATTGTAATTATGACTAGTCATTCCTAAAATGATATATATGTAATTGTAAAGGTAAAACCAATTAAGGAAATATTCTCAATTTACTCTAGTTATCTATAAGAGCTGGATGTTTGATTGCCTGCCTTTTGTCAGTACAATCTAGATTCATCAAAAACTGCATTCTTTAGTCTAAAAATTTGATTTTTGCGACCAATGGGGCAATTCGTCTATAGTTAAGGACTATTAATGATTCATTTGCTTCAAATCTCAATAATAACTAACTATTCGAGAGAATTTCAATGATTTCTATATTCTAGATTTCGTTTTCTTTCCATTGCAATATACTAAACAATTGAAAACATTGTAATGAGGAGACGTCATGCTGAAAACGGGCATGACTTCGCAGTTGGAGCAAATACTATTTTAGTTAAGTTTTCTTGACATATTTGCAAAGCAAGCAGGTAGCGCGTTTGAATCAACAGGGGTCGACTTATTTATAAATTTATACTAATCGGTAAGTGTGCGTTTATTGTTCTTTATCAACTCAACTTTTCGATTGAACTAGGTCATATCACTTGAATACTCCAAATTGGCATATTTTCTCTTGACTCAGGTAAGGTTCTAGTGTATTTTGATTTGGTAGAAACGTTTGAAAAAATTTGACATTGCCTTCTCTACTTTCCAAAGTGTGAGTTTCCAAGTTTATATAAGAACGCAGATGCAAAAAATTCCATAATAATATTAACGGAAATTGAGGGTAGCCAGCACAAATAGATAGAACAATTCCTGGCACGAAACCACGATTATTGTGATCAAAGTTAAATCTAGGATTGAAATTCCAGGAGCACCGGTTCCACTTAGGGAAATGAAGTGTTGCTAAATCATAACCAAAGTTTAGCATGTAGAGTTGCAAATTTTGAACCCGGTGACCCATGTGATTCTGATAGTAGTTAACCCGATGTCGATGTAGAATTGTAAGATACATAACCCGGTGACCAGATTTGACCAGTTTTTAGAAATTAAAATGTTGTTTGCAATGCTTTGCTAACAGACGACTTCCATAAACATTGAAATGAAGCAGTACGTTACGGTATTTTTCACTGACGTTCGAATACTGCTTCTTATAATAATAACACAAATCTATTTTAAAGGTAAGGTTCTAACATAATTTAGAATGCGAACAAAAAACTATCAAAAATATTTTTATGAAATAAAATTGCTAACAAAGTACAAGTTTTCAAACCAAAATATCAGTCGGTGAAAGATTCTTCAATTTTCTTATTAAATTTTTTAATAACTCCATTCAAATTCTAGCAAAAATTTTTACTTTGACTTAAATCGATTTTTTAAAATATTAATTTTATGCTCGAACTCGACTCGAAGTTAAAAATTTAAACTGGACATTTCGGGTACTCGAAAAAAACCAATATTAGCTTGAAAGTAATCTTTTCTTCTTAAATTTTGCAAGTAAAGTTGAAGAATCCATCGCCTTTTAGTAATTATTTCAAATTTATGCTATCAGGCTTGGTTTTGCTAAATTAATTTAACATATATTTCTTTAATACATTTATATAGGGTGTTCAACGTGTAGCACAATATATATAAAATAAGTCTAAATATAATTGTAGCTATATATATATATATATATATTTTCTTGTTTTTGCTTAATCGATTAGCTAGTTATAAAGAGAATTACAGTAATTACATTACTACTGAAACTAACTTTTTCAAATACTTATATCTGATAAGCCCGAATTATGTAATTTACTTCATGTTAAATGACAAACTAAATTTCTTCCAGATCCTTACATATCTTATTTCAGCTTTTTGCCAATTTTAATGTTAGATGTGTCATTACGGTTAATTGTGTCTTTTGAGTGACACAAATGTCAAAATAAATATCTGTGACAATATTAATGTTTGTTGGGCCCTTATTAATGTTAGATATACCAATGTGAAGGTGAATTAGTGAATTAGTTGAAGCACTTAGTCGAATTTCTTAGAAATTAAAATATATCAAAGGTACTCTTTGAAAAGGTTTTTATACGTTATTACCTTTATTCATGCATCTCTATAGATTTCAAGACGTAGTTTCAATTTTTTATGATCTGAATAAATATGTTATATACCTAGGTCATTTTTTTAGGTCAACATATGCGTCTTGATTATATTTGGGATCGGCGAATGAAATATCGTGTATCATGTCAATGAAAATTACATATGATTACAATACACACTGGAGAGTGATTGACACAGTGGTATACATTCTCCTCAGTGTTGCAAGCACGTTCGGATGTGCTCTTCTTACTTACCTTTACTATAAATCTTCAAGATCCTTTACTATTTCCGCATTTTTAATGCTAATTGTTTAAAAGGTAGAAATTAGATTTTTAATGAACTATGAATTTATATTCAACCTTGAATATCGTTGTTTATTAAATTAGGCTTCTTTTTTGCTATCTTAAAAACCTTTATATGACCTGTATATTTTATAACAATTTCTTGTATTCACAAAATCTCGGTATTGCAAACAAGGAAACAAGAATTCTTGAAAAAATTGATAGAAAACTAATTTTTGAATTTAAAATTGAACTCAATAGTGTATGTCCAATTGCTTAAACCGGATATATACATACAAATAGATAATTATAAACAAATAAATCCATAAAAAATTAACATTTTATTATTTAATTTTTTGAAGAATCTCTTCATTTATTACATTTCAACACTCAGTATTTTCAACTAAAGATAAATAAAGTTGCGAAAAAGTGAATATTCTAATATATATATATATATATATATATATATATATATATATATATATATATATATATATATATATATATATATATATATATATCAATAATTATATTTTGTATTTAACTTAGCAAACATTTTTTATTATATTAATGTACCTAGTCATTGCAATGTTGCACTAGCCAGCGGTAAAAATTCAAAATTTAATATCAAAAAATCAAGCATGGAATCAATTAAAAATTAACAAAAATCATAATTTTTTATAATATTTCTATGCTAGGAAATATGCAAGTTGGAAAAAAATTGACTGCAATGTCAAAAAGCTTTGTTTGAAGTTAGATAAAGGAGAAACCGGTGTAGGTTAGAACCCTTATGTACTTGAGTGATGTAGTAAACTTAGAGAATTGCTGTTTTGTATTATATTTTTAACTTTTTGTTTATTTCAGACAATAGCATGTAAGACTGCATTCATAATTACAATGCTGTTTTAAATTCCCACAAAATTAAATATATTGATTTTTGTTCATATAACAATCTACAAATTATGGGCTAACTCCGATTTTTATTTTTACAGGAAAGCAATTCCTCACTCCCTATAATTTTACTAATATAGTTTTTTGAAATTTAAGGTTGATTTCAAAACATTTCAATGTCTTAGTTAATCAAATCCATTTGGGCTTTATGGAGCAAAGGCAGCTGAGGCAGGTTGCACGCATTCCAACCAACATCATTGGATGTTTCTTTAACAATAATTCTTATGTATAGACATCAAACTCATTGATTACAAATAGAGTTGTTACTTTGAGAAATTTCAATTCTACAAATTGTGAAATCATTATTTTATATTTAGGTGGGAATTTTTCCCACGCAATTCTCATGATATTTTGTTTTGAAAGATGACACCCCATTCTCACGAAATTTTTATTCCTATCGGTATTCGATGAGTTACCCAATCCATGCACAGGTCTGTTGATTGCGGACTTCTAGTCTATTGGGATTCTTAGTACAATGCAACCAAATGCCAAAATAATAAAACAAAACTAATGCGATTAGTTTTCTTCTCAATATTAATTTTATTATTTCCGTACTTTCCAAAGCTCCCTACCTGTCCCAGCCCGTTCTGACAAGCGTGATGGCCCTACCTGCATATATCTCTGCAGATAATCAATGTTGCGCTTGCTTTTGTTGAGCACCTGAACTTTGCTGATGCTTGTCTTTACATCAACTATTTATGATTAATCTGATTAACTTTACATTAATTTTCCTTATAATTTAATCTACTTATTTCAGTATCTAAGTTTATCTATTATTAAGGATCTTATAAAATAGTTGAGGTAGAGCAGAGATACATATGATCCAAAAATGTATTCCCAAGCCTGGCCCTTTCAGAACGACTGTCATTGTGTAGTAGAAAATGGGCTTAATTAGTTATATATGAACTTCAAATTCATTCTGTATATTTTGAAATGTTGACTTTACTTGTGGTGTTTTTGTGAAGTTTTACATTATTTAGTTATTTAGTAAGTTAAAGATAAACTATCATTTAGAGACGTAAAACCTGAAAATTCAATTGAGGCACCTATAAGAAGATCATCATCAAAACTCTCTCGCAGGGTGTCTCAACAGACATTAAGAATAATAGGCCACATCCAGGCCTGCAAGATGCTGTTTTTTGTTAGTCTTATTCATCTTACATCATCATTACCACTATCTTTATTTAATCACACTTTGGCGGATTGTCAGATAGCATTCATTGTGAAATTAACTGCTTATAAATTAGTAACATATTGCTGTTTCATGCCACAAGCACTTGATGTCTTCATATTTTACTATATGAATGCATCGTTTAAAAGTGCCGTCCACAACATCTTCTGTAAAAAGTCTCCCAATGACATTCGAAACTCAAGAATTTCCTTTGTATAAATTGTTTCTATGTTTTTTAAAATCCTTTGAATAATAACATTTTAATTAAATTTTGAAAGCTCAGATATTGCAAACTTCCATATAATTCATTAATTGAATTGCATTTTTCAGGGGGAATTAATTTAAGTTTTGAGCAATTATCAATATTAATAATATTTATATTTTAGCTAGCAGTCACTCCTGAGATAAGATAGTCTATATCATATTTAAAGTATATTTCCTGATTGTATGATATGATATAGTCATGATAAAAGACAAATACAGAAATAGAACTTAATTTAAAAGTCGAGATAGCTTACTATTCGCGTTGTATACAATTTAAATCTCATGTTTAACAGTGATTCGAGAACTCTATTGCTGCTCGCCTTTTTTGGGGTTATTAGGTGTAGCTGATGACAAAATGCACGTATGGAATTTAGCTATCGCTAATTGACAATAAAACCTGCGTAGCCAATCATTTTGACATTATCTTTCAGCTCAAAACTCGAAATTGTAAATCAAAATGATAAATTTTCTTAGCTTACGATCTCTGTACAACTCACTGCAATGCAGAGCGTCCAATACATGACTTGTTGTATTAGCGGATGGTTATCTACCTCCATACTATTGAATTAGAATGAGATCAAACCCACATAACCATCACCAAAGGAAATTCGTGGTAATGGCAGCCACTGATGTGATAACTAAAACTATTCTTATTATTATGAATTTTAATATTTCAATAAGTACTAGAGAAATTCTTAAATTTTTTAGTTTGTAGATTAGAATGTCCTGTACATGTATATGTTAAATGAAATTTCAAAATAATGTATTCATTATTATTTCAGGATTTCGATATTAATTATGAATATACAAAGTTAAGTGCGCTGATTTGATTTTTAAAAAGAGAAAAAAATGACTATTTAAAAATTGTACTTACTTTTGAAATTTATATTATTGCAAAATTTAACAGATCTGAATACATTATTGTTGTTATTTATAATTGGGCAATTCGTTCAATTTTCAATTCTTATGCTTTTAATCAAGTTCTCTGATAGGCGTTCAAACCTTTCTTTGAACCCATTATTGAGATGTAGTTAGCCTAAATTGCAAAGTGTGAACTAAATATTAAGATTGTTTTTACACTGTCCTTGTACCAAAAGCCACTAATATACCTCCAATTTTTGCGTGATTGCCAACAAATGTTCTGTCTACGAGCATTTTAAAGTTTCCAGATCAATTTTTTGTAGAAATCTCGAAGTGTTTAGCAATCCAAGTAAACTGTGTTGTACACGTGACAAACGTGGGCAGATATTCGTTTTCAAACTGAAAGATATATTCCCCAAAATTAGCACTTATTGAGAATTATTAAATACGTCACAAAATAAAGTTTGTGCACTGTTTGAACTCTGGAAGAAGCAACATAGTTCTCTATCTGAGATAATGTCTTCGTAAGAAGGCCATCACACTGTGATGGGCCAATGAGGATATCGTTTAAATTTTAATAATTATACTTGTCTTCAACTGCATAATGAGCTTTTCTGCAGTAAGGCTGCTAAAATCGGATTTGATAACAACAAAGATAAAGGAAAAGTTAAATAGATTGTGCTCGTTTTATCTTCACAATGACATTAAAGTAAATCTGAAACTGTTGATTTGGAATTGTCTGAATAATCTATAAATTTATTATTTTACATTTATATATATAGTAGGCATATCTGACTAAATTGAAAATTAGTAGTGGCCACCCTTAAATATTTGGTTGGATACGCCACTGGACACCATCATTATGTGAAAGCCAACCAGAGAAGAATTACGTAATTTACTTGATGACTCCAGATTAATCAAATAATAGATTAGCACTGCTTTGACAGAAATCAACATTTATTATGTATTTTGGTCAAAGCCAGGAGTGCCGTTTATAGTGTGGTCATATATGGTAAGGCAAAATTTTTTGCCATCAATAAGGCCATAATTTAAATTTCATCCATAAATTTTGGTCATAATGGCCATTATGTAAAATACGGTGAATGACGGTGAAATATATGCAGAACACATGTAATATGCAATATGTAACGCCAATTAAATTGAGTGATTTCTAAAATTGAAAATAAAAAAAAACCACAAGCTGCTCTTCACTCCTGAGGTACACACTTTTGAATCAATTAAAAAACGGGTAAATTTGTGAGGTGCAATGCTAAAATATGGTCTTATTATTACATGATGGTTTCTTTCTCTACTTTGAAATATCCATTGTTGATTCCTGCAATTTCAAAGATATACCATTTTTTGGAAGCATGCCACCAGCTAAATGGCTTAATGTCCAAAAATGAGCTGGCACTAAAAAGGTTAAAAGACAATCATTTTTGTGTAATACGAAATTGTAGTGATATCACAAAGCGCAAGCAATTCATTAGGTTGCAGAACGATTTTGAAATATTCAGAAACAAATTTTAAAATAAACTAATAAACCAAATATTTTTTGTTTTTTTTCAAATACAACATTTTTTGTTATCTGCAACTGTTATAAATTTTGAAACAGATTAATCGTAAGTATTGTTTGCAATCCACTATTACAAATAGGAAACTTCATCTTTAGTATTTGTTTACAATCTGCTGAAACTGCTTACTAAACTTTTGCAACACTTTTAAAAGTTGTTATCTTATCAAAATGTTTTTGGTTCAAAATATTTGTAAAATGAATATTTACACACATTCAGTTATTATAAAGGTAAGATAATGACACAAATTTAACAATTTTATTTAAACTAAATTTAAATTCTGTATATGTATATGATTTATGGATTTCCATTGCTGCCATATTTTTAAGTTTACCATCCATAATAGCCATAATTTTTTTTCTACCATACAATTATGGTATCCATAATATGGTACCATACCATAATCGGCACCTCTGGTTAAAACTAGTAAATAATGGAGTCAAGATCTTTAAAGAGGTCATCATTTTTCAGTTGTTTGATAGTGTGTCTTCAAACTTGATAAATTCTTTCGTAAGTAGCATTGTGTTGTTGACAATAGTTTGCTTTTATCTAAATAAAAGGAAATTGGTCTCTATAGTATACTCCGAGTCATAAGTCGTAGCAGCCCAAGTCGAAAATACTTTGAAGTTTCTTGAACATTTATTTGCAAGAAATTGGAAAGATTTTCAAAGATTATTTAAACATTTTAAATGTTCTAAAAAACTTTATAGATTATAAATATTCTTAAAGAAACTTTATAGATTATTAAATATTCCTAAAGAAAATTTAAAGATTTTAAATATTCTTAATCAGACTTCTA
>CABFPE010001055.1:125947-150358 GCA_900660155.1 Hofstenia miamia | reverse complement strand
ATATATATATATATATATATATATATATATAGTTTCTGAATTTGATAAAAAAATAATCAATTAATATCTTTTTTCAAGTGGGAGTCTGAAATGTTGATTATTTTTAGATTATAAATAGCACATAATTGTCTCAAAGAACTTTTTTCATAAAAATTGAAATTGTTGATGTTAAAGTCACCTAATATATTTAGTGAATAGTTATTGTTAGGAATATCTGAAATTTCACAGCATTTAAACTGTATATTCTTTACAAGAATCTTTTTATTTGGATTATAAGTAAAATGAATTATTTATTTTCCAAATAATTTGTAGGTGATTTAATTTCAATTCATAGTGATTCAAAAACAAAATGATCTGATATGATTAGTTAGCAATGTATTTGAAAAACGAGATGTAGCCCTTTGCATTTGATGTAAAGAAAATAGCGTATTAATTGTGTACATAGGTTATCTAAGCAATAGAAAAGTATGGGATTTTTTTATGGAAAAGAAAATTAATAATCTTGCAAAGCGAGTTTAGTCAGTAATGTATTACCACAGTGCCCGATTAGTCAGCTAACAATGCATGTATATTAACAAAAATAGATGTAATAAAGTAAACATGCAAACTAAATTGACCCCCTGTAAATATCACAAAACTTGTAAAGTACTTGAATCAGGATAGAATGACAACTTTCATGACGTCACTACAACAATCCCCGTCAATATCAAAGACCTAGCACAGGCCATGAGTCAGAGTGTGATCTCCTTCCACCCCCCCCCCTCTCGACAAATCAGCAAAAAGTGGTACGGCCATTTCTACAGACCTCGGATTCCTTCAATTAGGATTTTGATTTCATATTTTTCAACTACTGACGATGTATTAAATGCTACATGAAAATGGAGATCACTGCATGCACTAAATTCGTAGCTATTGCTTGATTAGAACTTTCCATTCTAAAATTATAGTATATTGAATTTGTTAGCAATAGCAGAAATCTGAAACTAGTTATTTGAAATAGATTTCATAAAATAAAAGTTAATAATGCTACCTGTTAGCAATGGCGTCACAAAAGGGACAATTTTAGTTCTTTGTTTTCAGTATACACGTGAAAGATATTTCTACGATAATATAATTTAGCATTAACTCTTAATGTCAATGTTAATATTCCAACTGTAGTAGTTAGGAGTACATTTTGACTCAAGACTAAATTTTGAATTTAACATTGTAATAGTTCGAAAATTGACTATAAGTATAATAATTATGTCAATAGTAATGCAATTACCAGCCTATGCAATAATTCAATTTTTTCATTCGTTTATAGAGAGTCACTTAAATTATGAAACATCATATTTACTGTTCAAAGAGTTTTTTTTATAAAAAACTTGATATCCAATTTAAATGGGCCATTAATGTTTCAATGAAAAATTCTTCTAGAACTCAATTTCTAGGTCTAAACTTTTCCCAACACAATGGTAACGTTTATGAAACTCAAGTAATTCAAACCTAGTAATACTATTGCAATGTCTGGTTTTATTCATAAAAAGAATTCCAAATCAAAACACATGACCCGATTTAAATATAGGCAGTCATTCATCAATATTGTTTATTCAAACTTGGAACTCAGTATTTAGAGAACAAGAACATTGAAAAAATGCACACTATTAAGAAGCATGTTAAATCTTACCTTAAGCAAAAGTATATCTCGAGAAAAGCATGGCTACAATAACGATTATACATTACATTCTTGAAATCCCTAGATTTAATGAAATGTAATATTTGCATGTATGTTTATATATTTATACAAATATACAAAATAATGTAACCTATGTTATTTTCCCATTAAGTGTAGTAGTACTGCCTTTGTAGAGTTGATTATTCATGTCATTGGACTACATTGAATGAAATATAAATTTCATTCTATTTGCGGTACTAATGAAAACAAATGAAGAACATTAAACCTTCATTGCACATGTCAAACTATAATTTAATATTTCAAATCATTAAGTTCGTAATGTTGATGTTTGTAAGTGAAATTTAACACAAATTTATTTGTAATTGTGACGAAAATTTTCGCAATAAACCTCCGCAGGCTATGGTATTCCAATTGGTAACTTTTTTTAATATATTCATGTTATTTCAGAGACATTTCTTGATTGACAATAACTCAAAAATGAAGAACGAACATCATATCATTTTTATATAAATCATAATACCTCAGAATCAAGACGACGACATAATGCATTAAATTCTTAAAACTGAATCTAAAAAATTTTAATTCTAAAGATATACTATAACGATTCCAAATTACACAATAAAACATTGATAATAACAAATTTAAAATCCCTGTATCAAAACATTTATTTTAAATAATTGCTTTCGCTCATTTACAATATTTCAAAGGGCACAAAAAAGCATTTCCCCAAAATATTTTCATTTATAAATTATTCGCTTTCAGAATTATTGTCAGGTTCTTTCAACCAAACGAGAAATTGTTTGATTGATTTGACAGCAACACCTTTCCCACATTCTTCTTCTTTGGAGTTTTCCCAATCCAAAAACACTTTCTCCAGTATAAGGTCTTTATCATGAATTTGAAAAAATAAATGTGCAAGTTTTTCTAGATAAAATGAATTATAATTAATGTTTAATGAAATAATAAAACTATCAAAATAATGTAAGTTAGAATATAATTGCTGCAATATATTAACTTTAAATACCATAGATTATGAGATATCTGGTACGTCATGCTTATTGGTAACTAATTTATACAGACTAAATGAATGTAAAAAAATCAGTTCCTAAAAACAGTATGCAAGATATTTACCAATTAATATAAAAAAATAAGAAATAAAATGATTGAAACAAATTGTTCTAATGTGATCATTTCAAATTGAGGAAAGAGTACGCCGACGTCACAAATCAATCAGGTAAAGAAGACATACATCATTTTGAAATTCAATTATTACAAGGCATTTAAATGTTGTAAAGATATACCATAAAATGCTTAATTAACTTCAATTAATTGCATCATCAGTGATTGAAATCATCATAAATCAGTCGGGAAAAGAAGACATACATCATTTTGAAATTCAATTATTACAAGGCATTTAAATGTTGTAAATATATACCATAAAATGCTTAATGAATTAGAGACTTCATAAATCAAACGATTGAATCAAAAAGCAGAATTTTGAAAAAATACACTTTGAATTCAGGTGACGACTAGCAAATAGCAAGCTAAGTTTTCATTATAATTGGAATTTGTAACGAATTTCGCCATGTCAGAAAATTCGAAATAATGAAAAGTTGATTTTATTAATAATAAATTTGAAAAATTGAATTGAGATTGTGTTAACACATTTCATTAACATTTAGTAACAAAAACACAAAATCTAGAAAATAGTGCATGGCAATGTAAGAATCCGATTGTGGAAATCGATGTTACTAATCACAAATTTGCGTTGTATGTTTTTATCAGTTGGCTTAGAAGGATGTTTTTGGCGAAATTCAATTTTGAAAATTTCGTGCAATATTTTAATTAGTGTTCTGCGGAAATTATAATGAATCCTCTAAGAAGAAATTGTGTATAAAATTCCCTTTCAAAATGAATGTTTGATCATAAAAATAAAGATGGAAATCACTGTTTATAAATGCAATTCATTGATAATAAATGAGAAATATCCGAATGTAATTGCTATAATATAAAAATACGAATAAGCCAGCTTACGTGGAGGATGCTGCAATTCTGTATCTAGCAACTGAAGAGCAAACAACGCTTGTAGCATGTATGACTCATTGTTGTCAATGTATTTCTTCAGAATACTAATTCTGTCCTCCATATAACTCTCTGCTTCACTTTTAACACCTAAATTTATTCTTAGACAATGTCGACAACTATATTATTGACAAAGACACAAAAAACTGAAACATAAAAATTGAAGAAATCAAATTAAATTAAAATATGTACTGATTGTAGAAATTATTGGAAAATTTATTCATGAAAATTAACAGAAAAAGAAGGAATTCATTGAAAGCAGTTTGTGCTCGTTATGTCAATAGTAGTTTTGCCTCATTCGAATTATGACACCTTTTGAAAAATCTGGAAAATGGCTCACTAGGAACATTGTTTAGATAGACTGTCAAAGGGCTGCCAGCCAAGCAAATGGAAAGAAACTTTGAAAAGTGGTACTGTGCACAATTACAGATAGTTCTCTCCTTACTGTCAAAGAACTGGACAGCAAAATGGCCTCGAAGGAAAAACGTAATCGTGAGCCGCCAGCTTAACATAAGCAAAATTTTGTGATTTGAAAGACAATGGAAATGTTGGATTTACGTCAACTGTGGACTATCAATCCTATTGGACTGGTTAGCTAATATGCAAGAAAAGATCATTGTCAAATGCTTGTACTGGTGTTGTGTAGAATCAATGGCAGTTGTTTGGATGCATCACACTACAAAATAAGCATTCTATTCCTTCATTAGTGTTTGATGTTAGTGTGTTGAATGCCTGTGCTTATATATTGTAAAAACACTTAAGGTATCGTACAGTAGGCACTTGTAAGAAAATTTGTAATGCTTGTCTAAAAAAATTGCAACAAACAAAAAATGTTGGTCAACATCGAAAAAAATAAATTCTCCCATTGCATTGCAAGAATCTCTAATTCTGTTCGATCTGAGGATATAGCTCCCACATTATTGATATTTCACCAAAAGCTGTTACTTTTCATTATTGCTGTGTTATTCTACTAGCGTTGACAATAGTCAGCATGTAAAAAATCAGCATTGGTTTGTACGATTTATGTAAAATTGTGGTACATATCAATTTTAGGGATATATCAATGGTGATATACCAAAAGTATTCGTAACAGAACTAGAGTGAAAATAATGTTGATCATACTTTAAGATTTCTAAAGTGCGCACATCTTTCCGCATTAGAAAACTTCTATATTGCGCACTGGAAACGTGCAGAGAAACAGCAGTTCTAAAAAGGTTGATGTGCACCAATTAAGGAAAAAAACTTGAGAAAAGCGTGCATTCATAGTAAACTTGGGGGTACAAGAATGTCAGAAATAGATTATATTCTAACCAAGAAAAATATGAGACCAAAATTTGAGATTAATGAAAACAAATTCCAATAAATTTCTTTGGGATATATTATCTAAACCCATATTAATAAGCATAGAATTCTTTTCAGTTATCGAAGCACTGCAATTTGCACTTTGTTGGATTGTGGAAATCATAAATTCGTAGCTGGATTGCTAAAGCAACTATGCTCTTTTACCTGCGCTTTTAGAAACCTTTTGATTTAACTAAACAGTGAAATTTACTATAATGCACATTGAAAAAATGGTTTTACATGCGCTTTCTGTCTCGAAGTAGAATGTTTTTAAAAATTGTACAGCTAAATCGCTTGCAAAAAGTACCGGCAATATGAAAAAATTTAACCATTTATTTATGCTGCAGATAATGACTTAATACCATTAAATTTGTTATCACAACACGGAAAACAGTTGTACTGGAGTTGCTTACTTTTACTATAAAAAA
Organism: Hofstenia miamia; assembly: GCA_900660155.1. Taxonomy (NCBI): domain Eukaryota; kingdom Metazoa; phylum Xenacoelomorpha; order Acoela; family Hofsteniidae; genus Hofstenia; species Hofstenia miamia. The sequence continues at coordinate 144,832 of CABFPE010001055.1, read as the reverse complement.
GGTTGCAGACTACTTTAGTGATAAGGCGAATAAATTCTTTAGTGAACAAATGGTGTTCAAGTTTGGTTTCTATCCATTCAATGATTTCTGTATTTGATGAACCACTAGACAACATGTCCTTCAAATGAATTTCTGCTGATTGTAATGATAGCTTCTCTGGCGAGCTTTTTAAATTTAAGGTGAATTCCAGACCAAATTCAGTAACAAAATCTTCTATTTCATCTACGGATGTATTTTCTGGGAAAAACATCTGCCAATTTAATTTTGATAAAAGCCAAAGTTGATAAATTTGATCTGAGGTCTAAAAAAATATTAAATATATACAGAAAACATAGAATCATACAAATAGTTTTTTGGCGACTTGCAAAATGCTCCCAATCCAGACATGAGCAACTTCGTTTTCTCTTAAATCTCCAGAGACTGAATAGAGATTAGATAGCGATAACTGATCTTTTAAAGAAGGCGCCAATAACAAACCGTAAAAATCCCAAATACGTGGTATGTCGAAGGAAGCGTCATACGCTGATTCCAAATTTGTTTTAAGGCTAAATAATAAAATCATGCAAAGGGTAGACAATAAGTCTTAATCAAACCATAACTATATTGAGATAAAATGTAATATTTAGTGAGGCATGCAACTTAGGTTTGCAAAATATTTAGGTATTAAACACTGCTAAAATGAAAGACGTATTCTACCTATAATACATGACAGAAAATTGATAAAATAATTCAATTGAATACAGTTGTATATCATAGAGTAAAACTGGGTAATTGGGAATTTCGTGTAATGGCCAATGTTTCAGTGAATTTTTGCAACTGACCTTTCATAAACGACTAATTTTGAGAGGTTGGGGTTTGGCATCTTTACAGTAAATAAATAAAAAGTCTAGGTATTTTAATGTTTTAATGAAGTTATGCAAATGAAATAGCAATTTCACAAATGTCTTTGAAATTTATTAATTTCGCGAAATTCTTAATTTCACAATCTTACTGTAATATATATGCTAACTAAAGAAATGCCGAAAATCGCTTTGATGTACCCAATTGTGTTTCAATAAGTTTCATTCATTAAAACTGTAACTGCATAATTGTCAAAATTGTGTTCAAAAACTATTCATAGAAATGAAATGTTTGCAACCTAGGAAAATTTAGAGGTATTTTAAGAAAGCTTAAATGGTAAAATGATCAAGTTACAACTTAAGCATTAGAGAAACTAAGTGCGGTAATGAAATTGTTATGGGTTTTTGTAGAGAGGAATGCATTTGCATATTTTATATTCAAAGAAAATATATTTTCATTCTTGTTTATACCTTACAGATTCATCAAAGTTCTAATTTCTTGCTACCAACGTTTATCATCAGTTTATTTAAAAATGTAAACATTTTTTCCATATTGGTGGTTTTTTTGATCCGATTTTTTGTCAAAAAAACCCGGCATTTAAATGTAATTTGATGAAAAATCGAAAGTTGGAACGATTTCGCAAGTTCAATTATATTTTGATGGACAGTAGGAGATATTACATCTGTTCAATGATTGATCCGTTTTTAAATATAAACCATTTTTGCATATTTTGAAGTTGAAATGCTTAAACTTCAATACTCGGAGCTTTCGAGTCTGTTTCCTACTTGAACTTTAAGCAATAACTTTCAAGTAGCTCTACAATTAGAGTTTTAGTATCGTTTTAGCTATCGACAGGTTATCAGATAATAAATTATCAGATATGATAATATATTTGTTTTGCTGATAAAAAAGCCGATAAAGTATACGGACTATACAGTTTTATCACCGATTTCTTGACAGATGATAAAAGTAGATAAAGTAGTATTTGGATAATTTCGCATAATAGAAAAATTTGCAAATTAGTACCTGTGGCACTTTCCTGGCAAAAACAGGCGTTTAAGGATAGGAACATTCTCGTGGTTTATAAATATTGGAATCACTTTGTACTATGGAAATTTGGACAAAGCGATTCCAGGGTTGTACAGAGCGATTCTGGACAAGAATTTTTCATAGTACAGAGCGATTCTCGTCCATTTTTCAGTAAGTTTTGCATCGTTTTCCAATGTAAAAAGTTAGTCACACTTTTGTATGATGATTAGAAACAACATATGCAAAAATGTGACCAGGAAGACTATTGCTAATTGGTTTAAGCACGGATGTTTTATCTAAGGACAAGAGAATAGTCATAAAATTAACTACAATGTGCAATGTCCAGCCATATAGGAAGACCCGTATATTTCAGAATATATATATATATATATATATTTATATGTTGATTAATGCTTTGCAGCATTTGAAATTGAAATTACTCAACACACAGTCAGCACTAGAACACAAGCCAATACTGTTGATTCTAGCATTAAAAAATACATCAACAACTCAATAAAATTGTTGTTTCCAGAATACCAATCACTGGATTTCGGACCGAATTCATTGCGCAAGTTTTGGGACTCCCTTGTGGCTGAAGGGAAAGAAAACATTTGGTCAAAATTCAGAAATGCACATTAATACACAAGCTACTTAATGCAACTGCAAACACTTTCTATGTCAAGAAAAATCCTCAAGAAGCCATTTCAAACCTAGTTGAATTCTATGAGGAAACACTAACTCAAAATGAACCTAGAACTTTGAATATCAACGTCGCAGAAACTGTGCTCACCGAAACCACACCAAGCATGTAGCATAAATTTCGAAAAGATAGTTAACTTTTATTGACAATAATAGCTTTTTTCATGTTTTTGTTTCGAATAGATATGTAAAAAATTTGTGCTCGTAATCATTCAAAAATTTTCAACTCAAACAACTTGAAATTAGACACAGATGATCATCTTTCCGTCCATTGCAAGTTTGCATTATATTGATGAAAATTAATATCTAATGAAGATTCACTAGTCAACAGAGAAGAAGTTTCAAGCAAGAAAAATATCTTTCTTAAGTAATTTTAGGTTGCTGATCACGAATTTGAACTCAGTTTTTGCATATTAGGTCTTGTTTTTTGGTACATAAGATCTGTACATTTTCAAAAATAGTGGAGAGAATTGGCAATAGCATCTCTCCCTCCTTACTTCTCTGGTTATGGCATTGCTCATGCTACATCTAGGATAGGGAAAGCACCAGAGAATGGGCGGCGCACACCTATGAGTCACTCCTACTTTTAGCTACGCATGTACTCCGTGCACCTCACTATTTCTATTGCCTCTCTGCTGCATTGATTTTTTTCGCTATTGATTTACTGTCGTTATTGATTCACTCTGTTGCCTGTCAGGAATATTTTCATTTTCAGTTGCTGGCATCATGACATCAAGAGGTTGTGTGACACATCCAGATTCTTTCTACTATATATGTGGATTGTTTAATCAAGGGAAAATACGTCAAAATATCACACAGTTGACAAAAACTGCTTATTTTCATTACTTTGAATGTGCACTTGGTGACCAAGATAAATCATGGGCACCTCATGTTTCTGTCAGTCCTGTGCATCAAGACTACAGCAGTGGCTTAATCGTAGAAAGAAACACATGGAATTTGCAGTACCAATAGTTTAGAGGGAGCCAAAGGACCACTCAAGTGATTGTTATTTCTGCCAGACGAAAGTCTCTGGAATCACTGTGCAATCTCGACATCCTGTTGACTACCCTACTGTGAACTCTGCCATAAAGCCAGTTCCACATGGTGACAATTTACCAATTCTTGCTCCACCTGATAACAAACACTTGCTTGCTACACAAGTGATTCAACATCATCAGCACATAATACTGATGAAGACAGCTATGTCTATGCAGCATCAACTACGCCCCATTTCATCACTTACGAAGAATTAAATGATTTAGTAAAGGACTTGTACCTTTCAAAATCACAGTCAGAGATGTTGGTCTTCAGACTCAAAGAATGGAATTTACTGAAAACAGATGTGCGTATAACATTTTTCAGAGAACAAAATATAAAATTAGTCAACTACTTCACTTCTGTCAATCACATGTGTTATTGCTCTAACATTCCTGGTCCATTTTCTTTCTTCAGTATTCAACATGATCTATCAGAATGGCGGCTTTTTATTGACTCAAACAAGCGCAGCTCCAAGGCCGTACTTCTTCATAATGGCAATCAGTGACCTAGCATCCCAGTTGCTCACTCTGTTATTTTCAAGAAATCTTATGAAAACATGGTGATCCTTCTCAATGCTTTTACTACTTATTAGCAGTATTCTTGGAAAATTTGAAGAGATCTGAAAGTAATTCGTCTTCTTCTTTGTATGGAGAAATACTTCACAAAATTCTGCTGTTTTTCTGCCCCTGGGACGGCAGGGCAACAAACCAGCACTATAAAATGAAAAAGTGGGAACCACGTCAAACTTTTGTGCCTGTTCAACATAGTGGAAGCATGACCCACTTGTGCAGCCAGAAAAGATTATTTTTCTTCCACCGCTTTCCATCAAATTGGGGTTGATAAAAATATTGTGAACGCCTTGAATAAGGAAAGTGATGCTTTCAAATATTAGTGCCAGAAATTCCCAATGATATCTGATGCCAAATTGAAGGAGGATATATTGTCATTGGATCACAAATCAGATCAATTTTAAAAGATAATGCATTTTTAGTAACAATGACTCCGCTTCAGTCACAAGCATGGTTGGCTTTCAAAAACTTGTGTAAAAACTTCTTTGGCAACCAGAAATCCTCAAATTACCCATCACTTGTTGACAATCTAGTGAAGGCTTACCACAGTTTGGGAGCACGTATGTCCCTCAAAATTCATTTTATTCATGGCCATTTGCCCTTTTTCCCTGACAACCTTAGAGCAGTCTCAGATGAGCATGGGGAACGCTTCCAGCAAGACATTTCCTGAATCGAAAGGAACTACCAGGATCTATGGGACACAAAAAAATGATGGCAAACTACTGTTGTACGATGAAACGTGAAGGGTCTCGTGATTATAAACGCTAGTCAACTAGCTCTGCTTTTTATTTTTTAAACTGTATCCTTTGAAAAATAACTTAAAGTTTATATCACTATTCCTTAGTAAAAATATGTGTATATGCAAATATATGGTCTCATTTTTGTTCAATATTTACCTAAAGACGACTTTATTTTATTCTATTGAATAGCTATATATTTGCATGAAAGGAATAAGAAATTCATCTTTTAAAAATGAGAGGTTTTAATATTTTCATGATTTTGCAAATTCGAATTTTGGAATGGATTTCTTTAATTTCTAGAGAAAACGAGTCTATTGTTTTTGCATTTACATTTTCAAACGGGTGGTTTTAGCAGTACTTGATTACTAATTATCTTGAATTTGTTACATTGTGGTTAGATTTTAGACATTGATTTCATATAGATGAACATTATTAAAGACTCCATGCACCCATCACTTCAAACTGTGTGAAGTCACCACGGTTTGGCAATTCCAATTCACCACGACAAACCGATGCAGAAATATCGGTTGCTTCAAATAATGTAAGAAGGTTTTACTTTCGTTGTTAGACTAATTGGCGGCATTCGATAAAAATACTGTGGAAAATTGGAATTCAAGGATCTGCATTTAAATGGTTTAAATCATATTTGTGTGGTCGCGATCATTATGTTGTAGTGAATGGGGTCAATTCTTGCAAAGAAACATTATCACATGGAATTCCATAAGGTTCAGTTTTAGGCCCAATCCTGTTCACGATTTACAACTCATTTAATCGAAGATTCTAACTTCTTATAAAATACCTCATCTTATGTATGCTGATGACCAGACTTAGTATAAATCCATGAATGAATAAATGTATGTTTGAGTGCATATTTTGCCTTTTTACTGCATATTTTTAATACATGGGTTATGCTGCATAAAACCGGATTTTTGAGTCTAGATCATTAATTTCTAAGAAATATCGCCTGCGACAATTTGATTTAGCAGATCTAAATGTTGCTTATCGTTGATTGGTCAATTAAAAACTCAATTTCATTACACCGCCTTCTCACCCTATCATCTCGCAAACTCCATTAACCATTTGATTCATGGCGACTTGAAGGCAAACCTCGGCAATGCCAAAGGCCAAGCCTAGTAATGCTGAATTGCTGAGTCGACATACATCCCAATATCCATGTTTGCGTGGCTGGGAATTTGAAATGTCAACCGTGTGACCAAATTATTTCACACAAAACGAAATTCCAGGTTACCCAACATTTTGAATCTGCGAAGCATATTGCGAAGTCAGGACAAAGTCGGGGCATCTCTACCCTTGAAAATTTTGTTAATACCCCCTCCAGTAAATATATAGCTGATATTGCAACCATGTTCACTGCAGCAAATATTCCACTTAATAAACTGAATATCTGACTTTTCGGCATTTTGGCAAAATGGACAAAAATGCTGACCTCGTCAGAATCGTCAATACGGCTGAACTGTGTTCCGAAATTTTTCAAAATGAAACTTGCCGAAATTAAGAGCGAGCTGGCGTTGAAGAAAAAGGGGATTTCAGTAGATAAAACAACTGATTCAATGGGAAGGTAAAAAGCACTTATTTTCGGATTTTTTTCAAATTTTTTTTTGAAAAATGATGAATTTTTAAAGAATTTTATCTTTGTTTAGATGAGTAGCAAATGCTGTAGTTGGCAATTTTGAAGAAGCAAAAAAGAGCCATCTTGTGAATATGGACAATACTGCAATTAATAATTCCAAAATTACTACATGTCTCTTGCTTGGCCCATGGCATACATAGAGTATGTGAATTTTTGTGCGATCAAGAGAAAGAAATGGACGTTTTGTTTACTGGCATCAAAACGAATTTCATGAAAAGCGCCTTATCGCCGCAATACGCTGCGAGAAGCGGCTATTCCAATGCCGAAGACGGTGGTTAGCACTACTCGCTGGGGTACATGGCTGGAATAAAGGCATAAACACTCACTTCTCCGCAGGACTGTCATAATTTATGTTAATATCCCATATTTACGTTAATAACGGTAAAAAAACGAATTTGATATGTAAATACCGTGAATTTTGTAAAAACCAACAAATGCTCTATTGATTTAATTGTCAAAAGAGGAATGACAGTTTCCCAGCATTGTCTACTCCTAGACTGCTCCTTAGTTTCCCGTATGTGAGTCCCATTGTGGAGAAGCTCCGCTCCAGACCCGCACTTGAACAGACTGCAATCACCAAACTAGATGCGAGCTCCACCAATTGGGCATCGAATCCAAGCATAAGCCCACTTCTCCAACATGCATCTGCGTCTACTCTGGCATACGAATCCGAGAAGAGCTGTTCAGTATAGGGTGGAAGTTTCGCCATGTATTTCGTCAGTTCCAGCAGAAAGGCCTCTTCGTCAAATTGCGTGATGTAGGTTGTGGCCTCTTTCACTTCATCTGGTGTCAATTTTTCACCATGAAATTGATGATCAAGTAGATATGCTGCGAAAACTACTGGTTCCATTGCCATTTTCAAGCGCTTGGTAACAGCCTCAATGAAGTATGATGGCGCATTTTGGCCAATCTCCTGCCAGAGCATGAAGCTTTTTGAAAGCGAACAGTCGTTGCTCTGTAACGTGTCCAGTGCTTTGCCAGAAAAACCAAGACATTCTTGACAGAGCGTTTCAGTGATATCTCTTCCATGTACCGATATGTTGCCTCGGATGACATAGCGTTTCGATTTATGATATCTGCAATTTGTGCCAGTTATCCAGGAAGTAACGGAATACTTCCAGATAGCTGTTCCAGCGGGTTTCACAATGAATCGGGGGCCGAGTCATTCCTCTCTCGGCTAAGTCCTCTGAACAGGTTTGAGAGTTCCCGAGAAAATTGATAACCGATGTCACTTTAGCTGTAACAGGTTTCATCTCCTTGCTGCAAAGAATATCCTTTGATAGGAGAATCGCAATATGTGCATGACATCCGTAAGCATGCACATCTGACAATTGGTTTCGCATCACCGCCATGTTCGCCGCATTGTCATTCATAACACAGGAAACACGAACACCAAATTCATCATGCACATGTTGAATTTCCCCTTTGGTCACTTCCAGTAGATAATCCGCAGTGTGACACTCACCAAGGGTGCTGATGGTATTGACAAGATAACATTTTCGGGCGGAATAGAAAGATACACCGAGAACGGGTTCATTCTTAATAGTGGACCAACCATCGATTTTGAGCGTAACATAACGTCCTTTCACCAACGGCTTGATTTTTATTTCTCTTTCTCAAAAACTGTATTCAAAAGCTCTCCGCCAATTTTTCTCCTATCTGTAATGCTCACCCCTGGAGCTTTTTGCACAAGATTTTTATACTGAGGATTTGCAGCGGAGTTGAACGGCGATGAAGTAGCGTGCAATCTATAAATCGATTTCTCTCTGTCTGGTGGGCGAATTTGACGAACTATTCAAAGTTGTCTGCCGCAGTTTCTTTGGGGCAACATTGGTTCCTCGTCCAGCGCAACAACGCCAGTGCATTTATTCTGTATGTGCTGTTCCAGTCTGGTTGCATTGCTCGCAATTGTTGTCGCACATTGCTTACATTCGTCCCTCTTTTGTCCATTAACGGTAATTTCTTTGAAATGTGTCCATACATCTTTTTTCGCGGGTAGCATAGCTCTTAAACTAGTGAAAGAAGGGTTAAATTGTGTGTAAATAGTACTATGATTAAAAGAGAATGACGCATTTCTCAGGAGTGTAAATTACATGTCAATTATACGCTGTAAATAACACGTTAATTATCCCTTTGTAAATAACAATTGTTAATAACATGACAGCCCTGTCTAAACTTATCACGTTTATTTTTTTACTATCTCAATGATTTGACGGTTTTGAATACAAATGTTCTGTCCGTTTTTAAATAGAATTCTAAGAATTTCCAATCCATCATTCGTTCCTGTCAACGAATTTCACTTGATGACAAAACTAAATAGATTTCTGATCAATTCGAGTGCTCTGTATCGCAGCCAATAACTCGCAGAAGCTTCGATCAGAATATAGCTCAATTTTCATGTGCTCGCAGTGCATGCAAATGGACTGTTAAGTTTCTTTTACATAAACGACCTGGCAGAGACGAATGCAGTGATTCTGATGAATATTGCAAACTTTCCTGATCGACCAAGTCGCAGATTTCGTCGGCAAGAACTCGATAAACTCACTATTCAAGTCGGTTGGGAAGCCAGTCGCTTCAGTTGAATTTTGGTGCATCTGAAACTAAGTGCTAGCTCACTTTGATTTTTACCGGAACAAGGAGCTCCACCACAGCGATGTTTCATCTACTTGGCTCGTCGCGCACCCCAAAATGACTGCTCCGTATACAAACGTGGTCATCAGCAATTATATATATATATATATATAGAAAAATTTCTTGAACACTAAGTTTTACAATGGTAGAGAGATTCGTGCTATGGCTAGTAAAATTTTTACGCAATTTCTTGTTGTCAGTACTTTCAATATGAACTTCAAAATCTTCTTCAGCCATTTTTATTTTGTATACGAAATAATTTGACTGTTCATTTAAGAAATCAGAATTTTAAAAAACAATTTTTGACAAGTTGATTGTCTTTCACTAATGCTGCTTGGTGTAGGGGAAGTATTTCTGAGATTTAAGAGCGATAATAATTAGGACTCGGTGGTTTTAGAATTCATCAGCGCGGTCGGTTTTTCTGTAAAAAATCGAATTGGGTTCGGTTTGTTTAATAGCATGCATATGCGTAGGTATTTGGCGACTCAGGGTTTCCGAATACTGTATTGTCAACACACTAATTGATAATTCAATTCTATTGTGTCAATTATTGTATTGTTGCAATAAAACGTAGTAAATATTCACTGCAAGGCATAATACAATACTTGGCAATTAATTGTTTCGTTTATTGTTGTGGGAAACTATAACAATAATTTTATGTTTGATGTTTTTCTGGCACGTAATATTGCATATAATAATCGGCAACCCTGGCTGTTTTGTCGCCAATTTTATATGAAAAATGGAAGTAGTACAGTATATAAACAAAAACCGGTGTTACTAAAACAAAAATATAAGCTCTACAAAAGCTACCAAAGGTCTTTGTTTTTGTTCAAAATGACCAATTGGTTGGCATGACAGTTACCAAGCGAAGCGCGTTTCTTTGATATTACTTGGCTGGATGTCGAGCCAAGTCTTTCACTGGCTGTGTTGGAGCTTTGGATACAAAAGTAGCGTCGTGCAAGTTTGGACAGATTAGGAAATTCCAACATATTACTGTACCACCATTTCATTACATCATCTTCTCTTGCTACCAAAGGTGAGTTCATATCTCTTCCATTCTGTGTCACTATCAGCATTATCATCTAATTGCTCTTGTCTTCTTGCAGCCAGCTTATTGTCAATATCACTCATTAATCCGCCGGTACGCATCTTTTTCGGGGGCGGTGCTATGCTTGTGCTTGCGCTTTCTTCAGAGTTGGCAGTACCTTCGGCTTCAAATGACAATTCTACTCTGTCTCGTCAAACTATGCAAATTTATAACAGGGACTAAGCGCACAAGTTACAAGATAAAAAATAGAAGAAAGCGTAGGCAATCTATCAAGCCCCTTGATAACCGCAGCTTTAAATGTCGCCAAACTTCGCTTTACTGTTTGATTAGTAACAGTATTTGTGAGGCTGTTGTAAACCGGCCAAGCATTCGATATGTTTCCATTTGTTTCAGCAGACAAGTAGGTAGTTGCTTCTTCGATAGGCTTGAGAAATTCAATCATATCATCAATTGTTTCCCATTCTACCTGTGATAGTGCGTCAGGAACTTCCTTTGCACTTTCTTCCGAGTCCCTAATAAGAGCTATTGAAACATATGTCCAGAGCTCCTTCATAACCCTTATCAACCTCAAGAAGGATCCCCATCTTTCATCAATATCTTGCGGTAGCTGTTTCGATTTTTTCCCGTCGTCTTTCATCAGTCCTTTCAATATTCGGCTGGCAACGTCACTTCTGTGAAAAAAGCAGCAATTCTTCGACATTTCGATCTCAATTCTGATGCAATGGTAGAAGCCTTGAACCCGTCCTTAACTGCCAGTTGCAATGTATGCGGTCCACAAGGCACCCATGGTAGTTTAAGTTGTGTAGCTGATGCCTCCATGTTCGAAGCGTTATCAGTCGTAACGGCTTGAACGTTACTCTTTTCGATACCCAACTCTTCCAAGAGAGTTTCGATACGATCGGCAATCTCTGGACTTCTATGTGCTAAATCTGCTTCGTTGAAACCATAAATGTCAATGCATTGACATTTAACTTTAAAATCGGATTTAACGTATGCAATACATGTCTCCAAATAGCTTTCATTGTTAACTTCTTTTCAGAAATCGTAAGTCCTACTGTTTCAAAAAGCTATATACAAATGGAAAAGCAACGTTATTATTTTATTGCAGTATATTGAGTATGCAACTAAGTAATGGCACGCACGTATAATGATTAAATATATTTTCAGTACTTATTTCTTGTTTATATAGCAGCAATTTTTCTTGTCACTGTTAAGAATGCTTATCTTATTCTTAAACATGCCCTTCTCACACCAAAATACCAATCAATTGCTGTGCTAGTTGGAGTACATTTTTTAATATATTTTTTTTACTTTGCAGGTAAATAGTCTTTTAGGATTTTTATTTAATTTTCTTAAAATTTTCTTTATTCACAGACCTTCTTCCAGTGAGTGGTTGCTTTCCTCCTAAATTCAGCTTATTTATTCTTGATTAGTTCCAATTCTGTAGTTTGAATTCTCATGCAATTAGAACGTTGATATATCCTTATAGTCTCCTTTTTATAGAATTTAAAATTACACTTTACTATGTAGCTGAACAAAGACTCAGTTATGTCACCCATCCCTTCAATATGAGGCTTGAAATGTTTTGTGTTCATTTTTGATCAGATAAAATTTTGTCATTTTGTTTCAGATCAATGGCGTCGTACTCCTACTACGGATATGGAAACGAATATGTCACTGGTCTCAATGTTAACACCTTGCCATGTTCCGATGATGAGCTAAGCTTGTCAGACTCCGATGATCAAGCATATCTAATAAGGAATGTTTGCACAGTGGAATCTAATGATCGATTTTCCTCTCGAGAAATGAAAGGGTTGTTTAATCGTCACAATCTTTTAAGTAAGTGTTATTTTATTGTATTCCTTTGATTAGTAGCAAAACGTTCAAACACCTAAGATTTTTTTATTTCGCAACGTTGTTTAAAATAATTTAATTTTTGTAGAATAAAATTTCAATCTTACAATCAGTTGGATAATAATCCTATTTTGCATTTCTTAACATATGAAACTAGACATTCCGTGAAGTTTCCTAAGTTCATAAATGCAATGGAAATCGTTTCTAATTATTAACAAGTTTTATCATGTAAATGGAAATTCTACTTTCTATTGCTTACACTGTGATGCTTGAAGTGTTGTTTCGAAATCGCTTTAGAATGCAACTATGAATTTGATTCGGCAGGTAACTATGCCAGATCTACAACTTTTATCTAATTCATTGTTCAATTCTTAACAATTCAGCTCACAATTACTTTTACAAGCTAAAGCACACATTTAATAATTTGTTGGTCGTGTTTTGCTTCTTGTATTTTCAGTAAAAAAAGGTAGTGAATTTACAAATTCGTCTAAATATGAATGTAAATTTTGGACATTCGCTCAATTGTAGCTGTTGATATCATGTTCAACATATAGCATAACATTTTTTTATTTTATGTAAAATAAAAATCGATGAGAATAGCAGTTTGCTTAAAATAAAATATATCTATCAAATTATATTTGAAATTTATGTTATTTATAGTTAATAAATTTCACTCTTCAATGATTTCCCATTATTGTTGACAATTTTGACAGTATTTACAATCTCGCGCTTGAAAAAATTAACCAAAAAACGTTTTTTGAACATTTTTTACGTGTGAAACTTTTCACTATTAAATATCTCCGTATAGTTTTTTCATATAGTAGTATAACTTAACCTAACTTGTTTAGTTCTTGCACTTCTTTTGAAAAGTAATGAATTTGTTAATAATTGAGTTAAGAGTATGCAAGCTTTACGTGTACATGCTTTGCTATACAAAAAAAGTTTAAGCAAATCAGCCTCAAAGGTAGTATAATAATAATAATAATAATTTTCAAACCTTCATTTTTCACATCATTACATTTAAGCGGAGGTTGATTTTTCGATTTGTAAGAGTTTTCGTGAAACTGATAATGATGCGGTTTAATTTCGTTATAATATAAAATTTAAGTGATTCATGGAGATAGGTTATCAAAGACTTTTAGCTAGTAATCTCAAAGGAACTTTAAATATTTAAATTGAAGAAAAGTTTATTTTCTTATATAAAAACTTGAATTTTTATTTAACTAATATCACAGTTGATGGTTGTATTCGCTGAAAATATTTTTTGTTAGAATTATATTTTACTTATTGCATTTTAGTAAAGAATTTTAACAGTGTAATGAACGATAATTCTCAGATTGCTCCCTTGGATCAAAGAATGAGAAAGTTTTTCCCTTTGGGTGGTGAGCCTAACCTTCCATTTCAAAGCTGCATCGATTATAAATTCTTTAGTAACAGTATTGCAATGGTATCTGGATGGATGCTTGGCGCACTTCCGTTAATATTCGCTTGTATCTTTTACCGTCTTGACAGCACATTTGGAAGATTTGTTGTAGTTTATTGGACCGTTACCTTGTTAATAGCAGTCATCTTCATTTGGCATTTTATGAGTTACAACATTTATTTGTTCACTGTAAACCCCTTTTTCATTGCTGTTCCAATTAACTCACATAGGTTATATGGATTGCGCAATCATTTTTCAAATGTTCCATTGGCAGAATTAGCATCCTCACCCATAATCACTTACCAAGAACAAAGCTTTTTTAAGGAACTTCATCGAAGTTACCCTGATGCCACCGTCCGTGTTATGTTTTATTCTTCTGAATATTATTACCGATATGTCAAAATTCCTATTTCTAGAATACGAGGAGTTGTAGTTTGGCAGTTAATTTGTATTCTGATAGATATATGTATACATTTACATAGATTGTGAGATGAACGTCGGAAATTCCATTTCCCATTCCTTATTAAAATTTTGTACAAATTTTGTATTATTGAATTACTTTGTAATAAATTTTTGTTGTCAGTAATTTGTAAATTTTGTATTGAAAATTTATTTTAAAATAAAAGTTTGTATTGTTGTAATAACTTGTTGCTGGGTTTTGTTTTCGTTAGCGTCAAGTTTGTTAAGAATTTAGGTTGCATTTTGGACATTATAGATTATCAAATGATTGTTTTAAATAATAACCTTGCAAAAAATATGTACACTGAACATTTTAAATTAATTTTTAACATAATTGTATTGTTTCCGATAATGTGAATAACTGTAACTATATGTGTAGTGAGTGGCCTTTCTCTCATAATTGTATTATCACATGTGTATCCCTAAAAAAAGTTGAAATTGTAGGAAGCCCTAAGTGGATTGTAACTTGTTTAAAAAATCCAGGTTTACTTAGTGTTAAAATATAATTTGAGATAAGAATCTTGGGACAATGTTTTCATGCACGTCAATGTAGATCAAATGTTTCAGTCTTTTCTAAACATTTTGAAAGCTACGTAAACATTTATTCCCCCAAAAAGCGAATTTTGATTAAAGAAAAATCAGGTAGAAAGGCTTTCAAAGAAAAACATTGGCTAACGCCTGCTTTAAAAAGGCTAATAAAAACTAAGAATTTGGCTTATAAAACACATGTCTTCTAAATCTAGTCAAAATTACAACATGTACACATTAGCTAAAAATAAATGTAATATTGCCATTCGACAGGCTCAAAATGCCTACGCGAGCAAAATTTTTGAAAATCTTTCAAATTCCAAGGATAAATGGCTTTTATCAAAAATGTATTAAATCGAAATAAGCAAGGGCATAATCCTATAAATTCGATTGAAAATAATAATGGTGATGTTGTTAATAATAACTTAGATATTGCTAATGCATTTAATGATATGTTTCTAAACCTAGGAAAATATCAAGGTGAGCATATACCCTTTTAAAGTATGCAAACAAACTTGAAAAGAATGTAACCCCGTTATATAAAAAAAATAATCCTCTAAATTGTGAAAATTATCGCCCCATTTCAATTACCTCACCTTTTTCTAAAGTCATTGAAAAGCTGCTATATGAACAAATCAGTATATTTATATAAATATTCAATTCTTGCGAATACTCAATTTGCTTTCCGAAAAAAGCACTCCACCGCAAATGCATTACTTTATTCTACTGAGTCATGGCGCTCATTTCTTGAAAATAATAATTACGTAGGGATTGCTTGCATAGACCTTCCCAAAGATTTTGATTCAATAGATCATTCGATTCTTTTCAAAAACTAGAGTATATAGGCTTCGATTCAAATAGCATAGATCTAATTGAAAACTATCTCACTAATCGATTTCAACGAGTTAAAATCGACAACACTTTTTCTAACTGGGGTTTGATACATAAAGGCGTGCCTCAGGGAACCAGCCGCCTAATCTAGGTCCACTTTTTCTATTTTCATAAATGATCTCAACGTCGTTATATCGAATGACTGTAATGTAGTTCAATATGCAGATGACACATGCATATTTAATAATGATAAGAATATTGATTGTTTAATAAAAACTTTAGAAAATAATCTTAAAAACCTGCAACATTATTTTAGTATGCACTGCCTCACAATCAGTCCACTAAAAACCGAAATCTGTATAATGTCTCCAAAATTACAAGATAACAACTTAAATAACAAGAAATTAAATTTTGCTAACGTTTATATTGAACCTGTCCAACAAATTAAATATCTTGGTGTTGAAATCGACCGTAAATTAAGCTTTACTAAACATATTATGTCTATAATCAGAAAATTGCAATAGGTATAAAATGCATTTCTCATATAGCCAAATTTATAAACATAAAAGGCGATTTCAATTAACGAATGCCTTAGTAATGAGCCACCTTTTGTATTGTAACGTCTTATTTATCAACCTAGAAAAATCATTAAGAGATAAATTAGATTCGCAAATATCATGATCCGAAAAGATATGCTTCAATATCAAATCTTCCTCTAAAGCTTTCAAAGATAAGAAACATTTTCATAATGCTTGTTTCTATATTAGATACTTTTCTTTAATTAAATTATGGGATATTTTAAACAAACGGGTACCTTTTGACAAAATTCAATTTTCTTCTTATTCGAGTAGTTCATCCAATAAACGATATTTTACTATCGGGAAAGTAACTTTCAAGAAGAAATTTAAAAAAAATCGTTTCTAAATTGTACAATTGACAACTGGAATAACTTGCCATCATTTATAAGGAAAATATATACCCGAGATAAATTTAAAAAAGAAATTATGGGTTACAGTTGCTCTCATTTTTACCCTAAGATTAGCAATAAGGCTTGGTCAGGATAACTAGCAACAATTTGAAAATCTGTAAATATATTGTAAATATCAATATCTGTAAATATTAACTTTTGTTTTGTGCTTTGTATTTTTCGACATTATTGTTGCAGTTGTTACTTTATCAGCATTTGTTGTTAGTATATTTGTTACATACGAGGCTGCAACAATAAAGAATGTTTCTTCTTCTTCTTCTTCTAGCATAGTGTTAATAAATACGTTAATGAAGAAGAAATTGATATTAAAACAAATTAAAAAACTTTTGTTTCACAACTGCAAGAATTCTCAATTCTATTCCAATGTGTTCGACAAAAGCTGCATCGACTGCTATAAAAAACCTCGCATATGTAAATATATAAAACATCTTTTGTATGCGTTTTACAAAGTTCTCAAAACGCGCCTTCCTGCATTTCAACAAATCTTCCTAATTTTAGAACTCGTCATTCTCATGACAACGGCACATCAAACAAGCGAAACTCAAAAAAATAAATAAACTAGAAAAGCACTCGGAGAGCGCAGACCTTCGCTACGCAGCTTGTGTCTACAGCACTAAAATTTATGGATTTCTCCTTGGGCGGAAACGCACCTCTGGTGAAAATTTGAAGTCAATCCATCTATTACTTTTTCCGTAAAGTTGCTAACAGACAAACAAACCAACGCTACCAAAAACATATCCTCCTTGGTGGAGGTAAAAGTATTATATTAATACCTAGATCCGTCTATGGAATGAACTCCCTAGGGAAATTGCATTTATATGGATGGTGTGTGCCTGGATTGTCTTAATGTAAGTGGAGAGGTTTGTGCAAAAAGTAATTGAAATGCAGTAACTTAACGTCATTTAAAAGTTTACTTTTTTCAATTAGTATATACTTCTATCTAAATTTATTTTGTAACTCAAATTGGGATATTTGGATATTTTTCATGATATTACGCTATTACCTCTTTTGCAGTCTCTACCTAATAATTAAAATACTATAAACTGATTGAACTAATTCATACACTGCACAACCAAAATATTTACTTGCTTAATTTTCCAAAGTAACTCTGGAAAATGTTCGAAACTTCCTTGCTACAAGTGATACGTACATTATACACAAGTCAGCTGTGAGAAAATTCCCACGTCAATGTGTTGTTGCTTTTGGCATTTATGAAATATGGACCATGCATTTGGAAGTAGTTGAAAGTCTAGCATCGTACAATAGAGGGATAAAGTACTTGATTGTTTATTATGATATTTTATCAAAAAATTTCGTGTACAACCATTGTATAATAAAACTGCTAGTCATGTGTTGTCTGCTTTTAAAAAATTTGATAATGTGAAAATGATTTGGGTTGATAGGGGAACAGAATTTAAGTGGGTGTTTAACAATTTATGCAATAGAAATAATATAACAGTGTATAACACAAACTCAAACATGAAAGTGGTCTGTGCAAAAAGAGCGATAAGGAGTTTGAAAGAAATTCTATTTAAGTACTTACACTTTAGTGGGCGTTATAAATATATAGATAAACTACAACAAATTGTTGGTGTCTTACATTCCAGAGTAAATCGTACAACAGGCATGTCTCCAAATTCTGTAAGAAAAAAACATGTACCATAATTGGTTGGAAAACTAATGCTTTTTTGATGAGAGAGTCCAAAGGAATTTCATCACATTTGTTAGGAATTGATTGACAGATGCTTATTGACGAGTCATAAACTTGTAATTCATTCATGAATAGTAAGAGGGGGCATGGTTACAGAGTGCAGTTATTTGTGCATCATATAATCAATCTATGAATAATTTTAGAATTTACATGTGTATGTGTTGGATAATTCATTATATAAGTTAGGAGTCTTAATGAATAATTGTACTGACATTATATCGCTTTATTAATAATGGATTGAATTGAATCCAGTCAGGTCATATCATAATATTTGGAGAAATATTTAGTCATGTATATGCATAGTTTACATAAGTGTATAGTAGATGTCTTAACAATTAGCCTATTTGCAAAAATTTCCTATGTATTGGTAAGAAATTAGTTGGTTTGTATGCAAATTGATTGGTATTTAGAACTGTAGAGGTGTATTTGCCTCAAGAAAAAATACAAGTATCATTAAAATACATAATTTTATTTAAATTTTAGCATGCAATTTTATTTAAGAGATTCTATATAAGAGATTCTATATTCAGATAAATGTTTACAATTCAATAACTGATAATTTATCTGAATAGTGTCATAAATTACAAAAAAGTAACCAATCTACAAATCAACATACATTACAAAAAGTAACAATTCTTACAGGCTATGGATGACTTAGCTTATATTGCTATTTTAATGACGAGTTATCGTATAGTCATTGTTGTAAAATTTAAATCCTAACCATGATGTACCTAAAATATATTTTTGCTTAAGGAGGATTTTTAGACGCTTTTTAAAAGGTTTCAATTTTTCAATGCTTTTAATTTCTTTAGGTAGCCAATTCCAGGTTCGAATTGCGACATTAAT
>CABFPE010001055.1:85717-99183 GCA_900660155.1 Hofstenia miamia | reverse complement strand
ATAATTTTTTATTAGTATAATAGTGTTACATGAGGGAAAAGCAAAGAGGAAAACAAAAGCTATATTTTTATTTTGCTAAACTCCAATACAATCCAATTTACATTATTACCACCACCAGAGGAGGTTTCCATATCATCGTTGCGAAAAGTTTTTTATTTACCAAAGTCTTGCAATTTTCACTGAAAGTCAAAGTTTTCAAAATGCAATAAAAGACTTTAATTTCTTAAATATCAGAATTTACACAAAATTAAATAGATCAACTTTTAATTTATAAAAATACTTTGCAATTCATATTCAAATTATCTTAGGAAATTCATTGTGATTGTCAAAAGGAGGCATTATTAACAAAAGAACTCAGTACTACTATATGCTTAGCATTTTTGTCATGTGATGTTTCAACTTTCACATTTGCAATTAAAATAAGTTATTCACATAATGTTTACCTTTAATTGGTGTGAAGGTAATGAAGTAGGACAAGAAACACTCACTACATTTTGAATAAATTCCTCATTTTCATGAAATGACAATTGCTGAGGAATGTTGGTAAAATCAGAAGCCTAAATAAAACAATACTTTTATTATACATTTAATTACTGCTTAGAGGGTATTATTGTAGAATTGTGGGTGTGCTCTGGCTACTCCAGCAGTACTTAGGAACTCAAAGTTTAAATCAAAGGTTGCAAAGGCTACCATTGTAGAGAGTGACCCACTTTCTAACAAATGAAAGAACATTAGTGCTTCACTGATTCAATAAAGAAAAACAGAAACTATCCACCAAGAATATGTTTCCTGCAGTGACCAATTCACACAGTATCAAGCTGAAGCCATATCCAGGAAGCCATCCTTACTTGCCAATGTGCTAATTGGGTTTTCAAGTATAAATTTCTTGCTCAAATAAACAATTTAGCTCAGAGTTCTATTATCTCAGCTCATGTATATAATAAAACAAAAGGCATGTAGTTACCATGCATTCACATTTGCCAACAGCATATTATATTTGCAGTGTGATGTTTAAGTGCATGTATCAAAACAAAATGATCAAAATAAAAGTTGTTATTCCCTACACATACATGTAGCCACAAATTAAAGTGACCATGATTTGGGCTGCCATCTGTTAAGGGGATAGTTGTTGCCCCAGACACAGTGGAGTAACTCCCAAATTGTTTCCGGATCTTAATCAAAATTTATTAAGTTAAAATCCATGAAGAATCTAAAAGGGGTTATCAAAGTAATAAAATTCAAAAGCAAACAATGTTGAAGCAAGAGTAAATTTTATTGTGTGTTGACTACAGGCTTCTCACATATTTATAACAATCTTGTGAATTATTACCTGGTATATCTTTACAAACTTCACATTAGTTCCTTCACAAAATTAAATGAACAATAACACATCAGATGGGCAGAGTAAATCAAGGGGACAAATAATAAATTGATTGAATAACTGTCCTCAAAAATAGAATAAATTAATATAGATAGATTGATAGCAACAATCACTACATCATTATGATGTAGCACTAAATTAGAGTGCCAAGTAATCAAATTTATCAAAATAGAGGCCCTGAGTGTCTCTACATTATCATATTAACCCATACCTTGATAAATGATTTTTTCTCCTCAAGCCTTGTTAAAATGTATTCAAAATTTTATTGACCTGATCTTTAAACCAAGTCATATATTAATTTTTCCAAAACCTAATTACTAAATCCTAATCCAAATCCTTGTTTTTTCATCATCTTACAGACTTAAGCCTTGAGCCCAAGTCACAAATTGACATATATTATACCCAAGCACTCAATTATAACCCTAAACCCTTGCCATTAATTCAAATACATCAATAAATCAAATTTATGTTTGAAAAAATATGATTTTGGATTACTAAATGTCAATTTGGGATGAACAAAATAAATGATGACAAATTTAGAAATATATGATTGATTTTCAGTATTTAAGAGGTCAGAAATGACATAAAAAGGATTGAAGCAAAATTAATCACATCAAAAAATCTAGGAACTTTTATAACTGACAACCATGTTTTTGAAAATTTCAAAAATGCTTATTTAAAAATCACATATTTTAATATATTTCAAAACCTTGTGAAAATCCTCCACTTCTAATAAATATGTTTAAGCTTTAAAAGTTAAGAATTAAATATTGAAAAGATTTAATTGAAATCAAAATTCTCTCAAAAATTAATTGAACTTAAAACACAATTAACTACGTAACTCAAACATTACTAAAAATTAAATGCATATTAGTAAAATTTTTAACAGCCAGGTCATATGAAATTTCCTTAAAAAAATTTTAAGAAATAATAATTCCCTTCAAGTAATGTAATTAAATATTAAATTCTATCAGACAGAGGTGTCTTGAGATATCTGACTCCCAGTCACTGTTGCCTGCATATTACTATATTTTGAGTGAAATAGAAATATTGACAAAATTGAATTCAACATTTGCAAAATAATATTCTGAAGCTTTTCTTTTAATCACATGAGCAATTTTGCTGAAGTTTTAGGTGCACTTAAATATACTGCAATATTTTGTAATTTTTTATGATAATAATCATTTTTCTGTTATTTCCTATTTCCTGTTTAAATATATACTGTCTGCTACAACATTAATTATATTTTATATTTGTTTATGCATTGTATTGCATTTACCATTCTTTTTATCTGCATTTCTATTCTACAAGTTCACTTTAAAAGTATTAGTTTGTGAAAAGTATTAATTGAGAATTCATTTCAATTAAAAGAAAATGTGGCATAATGACACTATTGACAATTTTGGAAGTTGACAATAATCATTTTGAAATTAGGAAAAAATATTCATTTATAATTTCTGCATTTATTTATTTTGTAATTACCTAGATTGTCAAGTTAGTGTTTTTACAAATTGTGCAATTTTTAATGTTAGATATTCTGATTGATACTTAGTACTTCTGATCACAAATTGTTACCATTCAAAAGGTTAAATCAAGGAACCTGTCTTGTTGACTAACAATTGCAACAGTATGATTTGTCTTTTTTTAATATCTGTTTTTGTTTGTATAAATATCAGAGGATTTTTCATTATTTTTGATGGAATAGAATTAACTCTCACTCATATTTATTTTTTTGATGTTTGTTTTTCTAAATAATGTTTCACTAGTCTGATTTTACTTTGTTGAAGAGTGCCTTGCTCAGGTACAGTGTTGCTAGTAACATCCTTCAGCACTTAGCTTAGGTATATTGCTAAGGACTTTGTTGCTACTCCATTCATTTACCTATTAAATTATGAATTTCATTTCCACCTAAATTGCACTTAAGGAATGCACCATGTTTAGTTTATATTTAGCATGTATGTTTCAAATATTGTACCCAAGAGCATTTAGGGCATCTCTCTCTTTCCCTTAATCATATGGCTCTAGTATTATATGACTCTTTCTACTTAGGTTCACTGTTTTGGGTCAACACCTGCAACCACTCTCCCTCTTCTCCTGTTTGCTTTAACTTTTACTAGAAATGGGTAGTATATTCAGAAGCAGTTAATTACTGAATGTGACATCAACAAATCCACACTCAAATCCCCTCCCTTGTTAGATAGTGAGTTATGAACTCATCTGATTTCATGCTAATGCCACAAAAAATATCATTTAAAAATAATCAACTCAATATTCATGTAAAAAATTACAAAGAAAGAAATCAACAATTTTTTCTTTTACTAGTCAAAACAGAAATAAATTAGGAAATATAGAAAACATAGCAATAGGTAATATACAATTGCTACAGTGGAAAATTATTTCAAAAGTGATTTAGTACAAGGTGTTAGAAACTTAAAATGATATAATGATTAATATTAATGTAAAAATATTTTTATTATTATCAGTATGACTTTTTAATTGGAAGCAAGTATCTTTATTGTTTTCAATTTAGCAAATACCATTATTTTTAGCAAAAAGTTGATGTCAAACATAATTCCCTGTCCCAGACAATGCCACAATTATTGATGAATCTAAATAATAATGACTTAATTGTATTAAGTAACAGAATTTATTGAACACTTTCTAGTTTTTCTCATTTTTATACAGTGATTAGTACATAAAGTACCAACTACCTGTTAATCAATTTTACAAGTTTAATATTCAGAATGCCTTCTTTGCTGGCATTTGAGGTAAATGACAAAAAATGCATTTCAAGGTAATGATATAAGTAAAAAACTTGCATTGCTTAAAACAATTGAATTTAGGACAGCAATAATGTTGTTCCTGCATAAGTCATGTTCAATATGTAGAAAACATATATTGCTTAGAAAAACAATTGAATTTAAGATTGCCATAACATTGTTCCTATATAAGTCTTGTTAAGTATTTAATAAAAAACATATATTGCTTAGAAAAACATTTGAATTTAGGATTGCCATAGGATTGTTCCTTTATAAGTCTTGTTAAGTGTTTAATAAAAAACATACACTGCTTAAAAATACATTTGAATGTAGCATTGCCATAACATTGTTCCTGTATAGGTCTTGTTTGTTGTTAAGTAGAAAACATATATTGCTTAGAAGAACAATTTCATTTAGGATCACCATAAGGTTGTTCCTGTATAAGTCTTGTTAAGTGTTATGTGGAAAACACATACTTCTTAGAAAACATTTGAATTTAGCATTGCCATAATGTTGTTCCTGTAAAGGTCTTGTTCATTGTTAATTAGAAAATATATATTGCTTAGAAAAAGAATTAAGATTAGGATAACCATAAAGTTGTTCCTGTATAAGTCTTGTTAAGTGTTAAGTAGAAAACATATACTTCTTAGAAAACAGTTGAATTTAGGATCTCAATGAGGTTGTTCCTGTATAAGTTTTAAGTGTTAAGTAGAAAACATATATTGCTTAGAAAAACATTTCATTCATTTTCATTATTGAAAGATAAATGTTCAAAAATATCAATTTACTCCTTTCTGGCTTTGAGGCAAGTTTTCTCTAAAATGGCTCCCATGGATTTTTCTAAATTTTCATATGTTTCAGTAAAACATTCAATCTGCAATATCCAATATTTCAATATATTGGTGCATAGAATTGGGGATGTCCAATAAAGCCTAAAAATGTAGGCCATTTGCCTCAACCATTCCAGGCTGAAATAAATTTTGAAAATCTGTTCATTATTGGCCTATTTATTCTCAAAAATGCAAATTTTAGGTCTATTCTTTAGGGCACTTTTTTTCAAAAACTGTTGTGTAATTTTTTTTATATTGAACTATTTTTGGTAATAATCTAAGTACTGTACAATATTACTATGGCTAAGGCTAGGTCCTGGTTATTTGAGGTTTTCAATTTAGGTTTTTTAAATTGGGCTTTGCCCAAAATATATTGATAAAAAATTTTGTATTTTCCATTTTGATTTCAATTAAGCATATATTGAAAATATTATCAAATGCTGAACAATTCCAAAGAATTTATTGTCAAAATGTGCACAAATTGGCCAACCTTTAAATGACCTTATCAGCCAGCCTGCCAAAATTGTCTTATTGTAAATATTGGCATGTTAATGATTTTAATGCACAAATAAGAAAAAGTTAGCAGACCTGTATTTTTCCCCATGATTATCTAATAGCAATCTATGTTTGCAGAGCACTCTTTGTGAAATGAGGCTTTTTCAAAAAACATATTTTTTAACTTAAATAATGATTGTGGAACTAGCTTTTATTATACAACATTTTTATTAAAAGTTAAATGTGCAGTTTGGTTTTATCTAAATTGTGAATACATAAATTACTAAAAAATTTAAAATTTGATCATGCTAGGGACCCTCAATTTAAAAAGTCAAAAAATTGCATTTTTACCAACAACTCAAAAGCTATTACTCTGGGCACATTCATTAAAATTTTGCAAAATTGTAATACAATTGTGTATATGTGTGACATGTTAAATTATAAAAAAATGAGACAGTTATGGCACCAAATTTTTTGAATTTCCCATATCCATGCCACTTGAAATGACTATGTCATTTTTTAACTGTTTCAACTATGTCAACACTGTTTCCAAATGACATCATTTACCTTTGATGAATTTGAATCTAACATGTCTACCAACAAAAAATGTGGCACAATCAAAATATTAGTATACACTAAATGCATTACAAAATTCATTATTTTTATACATGAAAATGATTACTGCAAATTGGGACCAGTGATACCACATTTGCTCCAATTTTATTACATATTTTTATTTAATTCAGATTGTAGTCTTTACTAACAAGGGGGTGATACATGGTCAATTTTCTGTGCCAAATCTAATTACATAATTGCTTATCACACAAATCCGTGATAAGTTTAAACATGTATCACCCCTTCAAACTTGTACAACCTGATTTCAGTGATCTAATCACCTTTGATGGTGACATGTGTATAGTATTACTGTAGAGTCACTTTGGGGCCCTTATTTTTGCTTTTATTTATTTAATGACACTCTTTTTTTATTAATTCAGTGCTAATTCTTGATTTAATTCAGTGATTTTAATGATTTTTAGTGTTTTTGAACTTAAGTTTGAAGTAGTTATTAATTGTCCCCTCAATCAAGTTGAACATGTAATTGCTTGTTTGAATTGTGAGGGAATTGAAGTGAATTTTGTAAAACAGTAAATATTTACCTTTTTCTTGCATATAAGAATGGAAATCATTGTAGCAAACGTCAAATAAATTTTGTCTCACTGGATACCATTTGCTTTTTATTTACTTAATATCTTTAACCCTTTTAGCTATGGTATTGATTTAAAAAGAATGCATTTGTAAGATCCAGCAATAATGTGGGAGGAACTTCACTGTGCCTGGGGCGACAACTTGCTCCTGGACAGGTGGTAGCCCATATTGTGGTTGCTTTAGGGCTAAGTATATGTATAGGGAATAAAAAGTGTTAACATCAATCAGTTCATACATGCACTTAAGAACAACACAATGCAAATATAATATGCCATTGGTGAATGAGAATACATGGCAATTACATGTGATTATATTTTATTTAATGAGCTGAGATAAGAAGAACACTGAGCTAAATTTGTTTATTGAGCTAGAAATTAATACTAGAGACACACAATTAGCACCTTGGTGATTAAGGATGGTTTCTCAAGATTTGGCTTTGGCATGATGCCATGTGAATTGGTCGCTATCTGGAATTCCTTCTTGGGGAATGGTTTTGGTTTTTCTATAGTGAAATTGGCAAACTACCAATGTTCATTTGTTTTTTTGGAATGCGGGTCACTCTCAGAGATGGTAAATCTTTGTAACCTTCAGTCTGTACTATGTGTTACCCAGTGCTGCTTGAGCTGTTAGATGCTCCCCTTGATTCTACATTACCAATTGGTTGTAGTATTACAAACTTATGATTTATTGTCCCCTTGATTTCATGTGAGGTGTAATTGCTCTAATAATTTTGTGAGGGAAACTGTGAATGCAATTTTGTAAACAGCTGCAGGCAATAATTAGAAATTTTGTATAAATACTTGAGACACCTGTAGCAAGCATCAAATAAATTTGTCTCAATTCAACTGTGTTTGATCTTTTTCATTATATTATTGCTAACCCCTTTTTAGGCACTATGTTATCTGTTATAATAAATGCTTAAGTTTGTGATGACAATTTGGGGTTACTCCTCCAAGTTTAGGACAACAACACATTCTATTCCAGTAGGCAGCCCAAATTATGGACTGCATTAAGTTACATGTACAATTATGGTTAGGGAATAATAACTTTTTATTGATCATTTGCAACTCAAACATACACTTAACACCTAATCCTGTGATGATAATAAGCATCTGGCTAATGAGAATGCATGGCAACTACATATGGTTATTACTACATGAGCTGAGAAATAAGATCTGATGAGAAACATTTTATTGAGGACCCTGCAATTCTAAATGGTGACCCTGATGTGATCGTGAGCTGTCACTGAGCTCCAACAATGTTCTTAGCTCATTTCTGTTGCTACCCCACTGTTTGTTTCTCTCTTCTAGTATTTGGATTTAGTACCAATACCCTATGCCATGCTGTCTACTGTCTTAGTTTTGTCTACTGGACTCTCTGGAGTATACTCTCAAATTGTTTTTGAATTTTACTGAATTTTCTTGATTCTTTTTCTTTACCATTTATTATGGATGTGAATAGTTTTTCTCATAATGGGACTCCCTCATAGAGCATCCCCTGTGCAAGCAAGGATGGCCAGGATACTACCCCTTGCACAGTGGATTGTCAGTTAACTTATCTTCACCCCCTCATTTCACTCAGACACCACCAGTTGTTAACTGTCAAATGCTTAACACTGCCAATGCTCTTCTCAATCCTTTTCTTTTTCATGATGTTATTTCACCACCTTTTGACATGAGATTGAGCAACTCAAGGATTCCCTATCTCAGCAAAGGAATATGAACAACACATTGATTACCTACAGTCCAAATTAAAGCTACATGCCTCCAAGGCTCTACTGAGAGAGAGATTTTTGATTAATGCCATCACTTTCCTGGAGCTCCAAATATCACCACCTCAGCTTCAGCTCTGCCACAGTTGTCTTACCAAGAGCACTTGCCTCCTCAGCAAACCTCTACTCCTCCTAGAGCCTCAGAATATGTAGCATTTGATGCTCTGGACAAGCTCCTCAAAGCTTTTGGTGACCAAATTACAGAGAAGTTCATACAATTCATGTTATCTCAATTTCCTGAGGCCACTAATTCGCCTGCCACAAACCCCTTGATGCCTAAGTTTGTAACACCTGCTACTCTCTTCATGACCTGCAGTCTGATGTTTACCCAATCAGCTTTGACTCAAGTCTTGACTTTAACTACTGTAGCAACTCCTAGCCTGCGTATCCAGAGTGCAACCTGTTTGCCTCCAGCACCAGTCAACACTACAGTTGTGCCTACTGCTTTTGCATCAACTGCAACAAGTTGTCTGAGTGTTTCTAGCAAGTCTGTGACAACATGCCAGCCACAGTTCACTCAATCTATCCTCCCAGTTGAGCCTAGCAGGAGTGAACCTTTTAATCAATTTAATCAACATTCTGTTTTACCCAAGTTTACCAGAAAGATCAACAAGATCTCACAGTCTTTTGACAAATGGCTGTTTTTGTTTGAACTCACTATGAAACAATCTCAAACTACCCAAGATGCTGCTGTTGCCCAGTTTCCAATGTACTTACAAGGGTTGGCATACAACCAGTACATGATGCTGGACAAGGAAACCTAGTCAAATTATCAATTGCTTATTGGTCATTTCAAAGACCACTACTGTGCCCCTCACATTAAACAACAGTATAAAATGCTGCTCTGTGAACTTTTGTTCAAGAAAGGGGAAGATATCCACACCTATATAACATTAGAGGAGAAGCTGTTCTGCCTCAGTAAATTTTTGCCCAAATATTTAAAACCTGATCTGCTCACCTACATCTGCCAGGGATTCCCACATAGTATCCATAGTTGCTTAGAACTAAAGTGCAACCCTGAGGATGACCTCCACATAATCATTCAAAAGCAATTAGTGTGGTTTACATGATGCATAATTTGAATCAGATCAACATATACATAGAAGACATTAAACTAGGATCTGAGTCTAGCCAGCCTATTACTAAGGCTTTGTCAACAGCTGATACTCATTAAACCAAGAAGAGGTCAGATGATCTTCAGACCCACTGTTACTGCTGTCACCAGACAAGCCACAGCAAACCAAACTGTATTGCTTCTATCTGGATTGTAGCTAATGGAAGCAGCTTTGTAATCAATGAGCCTGGCATGGAGGATGTCCCTCCCATGATGACCTCTGAGCCTACCAGTAATTTAAGCTAAGTTAAGCACCACCTCCTAAAAGCCATTCACAAGATGTCTTGTTCATAACCAACCTAATGAGAACCAATGTAATTCCTGTGGATATTAATGGAACTTTGATAAATGCCACCATCAACACTGGAGCCTCAGCATCAATCATCAACAATTAATGCTGCAACAAATTGTGTATGACAAGAGATGAGTTAGATCCTCTAGCAGTCTGCCTACTTGATGCCTTCAGCAATACCATCTCTCTCATAGGCAGAGTACAGGATGTCAAGCTGTGAGTCCACCAAGGAAACTTCAAGGTGGACTTGGCCATTGTTTACACACATGATCAGCCTCTGCCATATGATATTATTTTGGGAAGTGACTTCCAGGAGCACAACACATGCATCATCAACAATGGAAGTAACACCATCTCCATCAGAGAAAGTGAGGTTTCTAGTGAATTAGTGACTATTCCCAATCAGGAGATTTCTTTCAAGTTTACAAACTCAGTCACCCTTGAACCACAACACTGGACAAGAGCTTTTGTTGTTACTGAAAGCCAGTACACAAGCATAGTTATGCTTGCCAAAAAAAACCAAGCACATCTCCCAGCTACTGAACAGAAAAATTTAATTCAAGTGGACCTGGGCCAAACAGGAGGACCTGGATGTCATGATAATAAATGCTTAAGTTTCCTGCAACAATTTGGGAGTTACTCTGAGTTTAGGATGACAACACATTCTATTCCAGTAGGCAGCCCAAATTGTGTTAGGGAAAAATAACTTTTTATTGATCATTTGCAACTTGAATATACACTTAACACCTAACACTGTGATGATAATAAGCAGTGGCTAACATTAATGCATTTCAACTACATGTGGTTTTTACTACACGAGCTGAGAAATAAGATCTGATGAGAAACATTTTTTTGAGCTAGAACTTAACAACTAGAGACAAATAAGGTAGCACCTTTTTCAAGTTTGGAATCTTTTTCCTGGATACTGCTTTGGTGTGATGCCATGCAAGTTGGTCGTCATTGAAGTCTAGTTCTGCTTAGTGGATCTGTACTGTTATTTGTTACAATTCTGTTACATTCAGTTAGAATGTGGGTCATTCACTATGATGGTCACTTCTGCAACCTTCTACCATGCCACTAAGTTCATTAGCACCACTAATAGTAGTTTGAGCACCTTGTGATTCTACAATAAGACAATTTATTTGGAGTTTTAATATGTATCAAAATTGAGTCCATTTGTTGATTTGTTTAGTTTTAAAATTTATATTGCTAGATTTTTTAAAGTTGATTTTTTAATCATAATTTGTAAGTAGTTCAACTAACTAGCACTAATATATGAATGTTGCAAAAAATAGGTACATGAAATATCACAATTTTTTACTGATTGAATAACAAACAAAAGAAATTATATTTGTTAAGATTAAAGTCAAATCATCATAGTGTATTGAATATAATGGGGTGTTCAACCTGTTGTGAAAAAGCTTTATTAACAACAGTATGCTGTTTTGGAGAAATAATATCATGGTCAAAGCTATGTAAATTCACAAATCTGCTAAAAATGAGAATTGAATTTTGCATTTTTTTAATTGTTGAAGTACAAATTCTAGTAAAATGGTAACCTAACACATCATTGCTAAGCTGCATCAAATTGTATTTACTAGTACTTGCAATCAACCTTTTTGTAAATGACTAACTTTCTTACAATGACTGTGAAATTATGCATCACCATATTTTGCTTTTTAATTAAGGAATTATTTTTAAATAACTAAGAAAATGAATTTTTATTCTAAAATAATTATGCATGTAATTTTCACATTATTATAAGTACAGAAATATGCATATTTATAGCTAGGGTGTGACAAAGTTATGGAAATTGCTTGAAAACTTAGGACTAAGCATGGCTCAATAACATTATTTTTTTAATTATTGCTTAAATTTGTTTTTCAATTTACTGTTTGCTAAACAAATGTTCTATTAAAATTTCTTAAAAAATTATGTTCCCTGAAATATTGTAATTTTGGACATGTACATTGATTTCCATAGGTTAGTGAAGAAATATTCTAGTCCATTATTTGAAATTCACATAGTAGAATGTAATATCAGTGAAAACAAACAATTTTTAATGAGCATATTAACTCAAATTCTTTTTGAAATCAGGTTGTATCTCCAAGTTTAACACACAATTTGGATCATATCAACTCAACAGCCTTTCAACTTGTGCATATTTGCTTACAGAGTATTTAAGTTTGACACACATGTCCGACTATGTATCAACCACTTAGGCATCAATAACATCAAAAGTGGTACAAGAAAACAATTAGATGAGCTCTTCTTAAAGCATCTTCTGAAAAACTGAGAAGAGAAATCATTAATTTTCTATTTAAACTCAATTAAAATTTCATTTGAAAATATTGCTCAAAAACTTGCTTAAACTTGATTATATATTTTTTAGCTTTAAAGAATGAAAATAAGATAAAATTTATAAAATTTGATCAAGCTTGGAATTTCTTCAAAAAATATCCCCAACTTGAAATTACAGAATCTTGAACTCAGACTGATTAACTGAAACTGAAGTTCAACTTAGAAGCCTAGATATATGATTGACACCAATTATGCTAATACTTTTTATAAAAGAAATGCAGAGATGCATACAGCTTGAAAGCATGAAACCAAATTTTGTTCAATATTTTCATGGGATAGTTTAAATGCTTCAATTAATATTTTAACAAATCTAATGACAAAATTTGCATTGCTCGCTACGAGAAAGTGGTTGTACATTCTAAGTAAATCTGTGTGAGCAAAAAGTTCAAAAGAAATCACTAGGCTACAGCAAATTTGACCAACAACAAATTTCATCGAAAAATACAATTAACGTAAAAATAGACATACACTATAAATGATTACATATTAAAATGATATGAAATTCCGAAAATATTTAAATTCGTCTATATATATATATATATATATATATATGGGTGTAATGACTTCTTTAGGCGTTTGCAACTAGCCCTAATCTTAATCAGATTCTAGCCCTAACCTAAAATTTTGATTATTTTATTGACCTAGTAGGAAAGAGAGCTTTTATAAACTTTAGGGTCAATACATATAAGCCAAAAAAATTGGAAAACTTTTTCCGAAAATAGATTGCATAAGCACTAATGTTTTTGAATTTTTTTGGTGAAATTTGTTTTCGGGGAGATTTGCTGACACCAAGTCACTATAGCTGGTGCACTATAATTTGTTCCAATGTAAAATGTTCCAATTTGTCCCTTTAATGTAAATTTTTGGACATTTTATAATAATGACGTTTCTGAGAAAATTGGTTTTGGAATTGAGATCGAGAAAAATCGATTTGAGACTTGCTAATTTAACGAAAGTTCTCTGTTAGCTGATTTAGATTTACAATGTTAGCGATCGAAAATAAAAATCAATGAAAGAAAATTAATTTGTAATGCACTGAAAAGCTACATTTCATAGTTATTCATTTTAATTTCAGATGTTATCTTCTAATTGTTTTATTATGGAATCGAATTCAAGTTTTCTGTGTATGAATGAGCACTACTACTTAAAGTATGTCTTGTAGAGTATCATAATTGATTACAAACTGACGACAGGAAATGCATCCATCCTAGTGTGTATCCTTGAAGAACCTTATATGGTTTTTCATTGACGTATGCT
>CABFPE010001055.1:44662-56273 GCA_900660155.1 Hofstenia miamia | reverse complement strand
GGGCTAAAACGACCCCCATTCAAAGATTTTATGTGGCGAGCAGAGCCGAATTTACACAAAATTTTAACGAGCCGATCCGAGCCGAGCCGAGCTTGAGCAGAGTATTGGATATACCACGAGCGCAAAACGAGCCGTTTTGAAGTAAACTAAATTTATAGTGCTGCTTGTGAATTGATTATGCAGATTTTTCTTATTTTTTCATTCAATATTCCTTACTTTTAATCTTATTTAAGAAATGTTTATTAAATAATAGGAAGAGCAATGGAAAAAATTCCAAGAGCATAATATTATAAAAAAATATCGAGCTAAAACGACCCTCATTGAAAGATTTTATGTGGCAAGCCGAGCCGGTCCGAACTTACTCAAAATTTATACGAGCCCTGCTTAAGCAGTACTATAAAGTAATAATTTAGTCCCGTTTCTAGTAAAAAATTTCTCAACACGCTTTGTCAAATCATATCTTTATAATTAGAAAAAACAAACTGTATAAAAATATTTTAAATGGTCTACTGATTAATCTTTTACTGGAAACGGGGTCTTAGTTATCACAATAAGACACTACACTGTTTGTATGACCTTTGAAAATAACTGAATTACGTTAATTCCATTCATGTAAACACACATTCAAGAATGTTTCTTACAGGATGAGTATGAGTAGAATTTTGTTTTTTATGAAAAAAGGTTTTTGGTTTTGGTTGAACTTCAGATATAGTCTGTAAATACAAAGAAATTCGACGATGTCACTTGAACATTGAAGGATGAAACACAAATGTAAACAACAAGTGGAACAATATCATTATTATAGCCTTCTTAATTTCGCTTCGAGTATATTTATGAAATAAAGCTGGCTCCGACCACATCCAATGACGACTCTTGCCTTTATCCGAAAAAACGATCGCTAAAATATGACATACATGTTGCAAATTTACAATTGAAATCGCTAATAGAAACGTTTAACAATTATATTGTACACAGTGTTTTTTTATTTTTTAAGCTGTTTTAAGCGTAATATATAAGCATTGTTTAAGAGGGTGCCACTTTTTTTATTTAGTCGAATTAAATTCAAGATTTAAAAACCTATTTTGTAGCATCTTGTTTTTTACACCTATCTTTTTACATTTTAATGCCAATGAGCTTCCGGCAAAACAGTACTAAAATATTGAACAATTTTTTAAGAAATCATTGAATGTTTTAGTAGAAGTCAGTATTGTCTTAAAGTCGAAATTAATGAAATTATATTCGTAAAGCCTATTATCAAGGTTTTTCAAATGCAAAAGTTTGTAAGACAATTTCATCATTTTTCAAAAAGGTTTACAAAGCTGTAACCATGGCTGCCAGTTGCTATATTCAATTTAATATTAAATTTCTTATATTTTCAAACTTTTAAATTTTCCATATTCACTTTCATGAAAATATTTTGTTGTGGGAGTACAATTTTTACTATACAGGACATTTTTTTTTGTTAAGTGTTTGTTTTGTTAAGAACTTTATAGATATATGTTAGGCTTTTTAGGAAAGATTTGCTAATATATTTTTATTCTACAATAAATTATTTTACAAAATTCATAAGTGCCTCTTGTTTGGTACAAAATAGTATATTAGCTTACAAGGTCTTAATGACGTAAAAGTTGATGAATTTTTTGTTTTAGAATAAAGTTGTGTTGGTCATTATCTTTTTCATTTCGCTTGTTTTACATATTACCAATTTTTATCCCCAACTAGCTATATTTTAATTTAGAAATTTAACAATATTTTAGTTCTAAAATTGCTGATTTTTAAGAATGATTAAATTTTTCTATTTATTGTGAAAAATTTGTATATGTGTAAGCTAAAACACATTTTACGTTTGTTATTGAGCCATTTCCTTGGGTTCTTGTAGAATTCTAAGAAACGATCATTTCAATGTGAGGCAATTGGGAAGCAAAGGAATGTATAAAATGCATGTGCTTAACGCATGAATTTATTTACAGTGTTATTATTTTATATGATGTAATGTAAGCTCAGTAGCCTTAAAAGCTAATACGCATGAAGCATAAAGTTGTTCACTTAAAGAAAGCTTGATTATAATGCAATCAACTATAAACGATGACTTTAGATTGGTACGAAAGAATGACTCGCAAGCATCTCACGCCGGATTGTGAAGCAGGCTTAAGAGTGCACTCAATTTATTCGCCTTCTTATCACCAAAGCTGTTTCATTTCAAGCCATCCACTTGAGAACGAAATGGCTCACTCATTCTCTCTATGTGACACCACCACATCTGAGAATAAGCCTTCTCTCTTCGCACAAGCATCTTGGCGCGCAACTTGATGGGCAACTTGTTAGACATCTGGCGCGCTAACAAATAACAAATAGATAGGCTCAGTCGTGGTTGCTTGTGTCTAATAATTCTTCTCTCATATATCGTGCCTTTGGAAGCATCCCGCTCAATTATTTTAATCTTCCCTAAATTACGATAAGAAAATCAAAATTTCCACTGGCTTTCATTCATAAGTTGTTACTAACCGCGTGTTTTGATTCCTGGCTTTTGATTGGTCGATCACTTCACTATCCAATCATTGACGAGCAAATACCTCAACTGTTTTAAAGTAGATTTGAAAATCTGTTTGCATAATTAATTGATAATTTGATATTCTATTGATATGTGGTTATCACAATTCACCGGCATGGAGTCCAAGCATGATAATTTTTACTGTACTCAGTCTGATAAAGATAACGACCATGAAGTTATAAGTAAGTCATTCCTCAAATTCTATTCTATATTTAAAATTCTTTTTTAATTTTGATTTAATTTTTCTCGGAAAAATTAACTTATCAGCAATTTATAAATTTTTACCTAATCTTGGGGATTAAATATTTAATATTTGTTTTGTCTATTCAAATGTTCTCAATAAATTTTAATTACAATTATTTTCTAATGGTGTATGTTTGCCATCTTTAGTTTAGTTTAGAATTTTATAATTTTGTACTTTTCTGAAAATAAAAAATATTTTGTTGAGATACGCGAGCATGTAGAAAAAGTCTATTAAATACACTTACAACCAAAAACATTTAATTTATTTCTATCTATTTAATTGTAATAGTTCGCATGATACACGTTTGAAAATGTTCTCATTTCCCTTGACTAAAAGGTCAGGTTATGCCAATATTTAGTTTTCAATTTCCGATTTTTCTGCCCGTACTCCGTAATGACAAACCTTTGAAATTCTATATTTACCTACTATTTAGTTACATCATTGGAAAGAACTCATTTACATAGTATACCTATAAGTATTTTATATGATAAATTAAGCCAAGTATAAATTAATATAAAATTCAATTTGGGAATTAATACCTTATATGCGATAGAGATTCACACGAATTGTTTGATATTTTTAACTAACGCCATTGTACCAAATCTCACCTACATTTTTGTAAGCAAGTACTGATTTTGTTCGTTTTGCTTATTTTCACTTTTAGCGTGTTTTTTCTTGTTTGACATATGGTTGATTGACATTTGTCAGTGCATCAATGAACTCTGTTGAAGGAGAGTTAGGTTACACGTTACAGATCAC
Organism: Hofstenia miamia; assembly: GCA_900660155.1. NCBI lineage: Eukaryota > Metazoa > Xenacoelomorpha > Acoela > Hofsteniidae > Hofstenia > Hofstenia miamia. The sequence continues at coordinate 52,719 of CABFPE010001055.1, read as the reverse complement.
AACCAGGTTTTGCGAGGTGGCCAAATTTGTAATATGACCGTTTTTCTATTTCTGCATTGTGTTTTGCTTAATGTCATTCTATAGCCTGTAGAATTTGGCTGTAGTTTTTTATAATTTCTTTAACTTAAAATAAATTCTATGTATTATAAAATTTTCACAGTTGTTTCAGAAATAATTTGTTTAAAATTTTAAATTGCAATTCTTGTTTGTGTAAATTTTCCTTCCAATTTATCAGATTTCTGTTTTTGTCGAAATACGAATACTATAGGTACAAGGTGATTTCAATTTTTAAACATTGCTTTGAAAATCAAAACAATTGATTTTTTATAAGAAAGTTTAATAATTTAACTGGATTTTAATTTTAATCTGAAATTCTCCAATGAATTTCGTAAAAATTCTTTTCAGTAAACAAATTAATGTACACAATGGGTGGCCAAATTTGTAATATGACCGTTTTTCTATTTCTGCATTGTGTTTTGCTTAATGTCATTCTATAGCCTGTAGAATTTGGCTGTAGTTTTTTATAATTTCTTTAACTTAAAATAAATTCTATGTATTATAAAATTTTCACAGTTGTTTCAGAAATAATTTGTTTAAAATTTTAAATTGCAATTCTTGTTTGTGTAAATTTTCCTTCCAATTTATCAGATTTCTGTTTTTGTCGAAATACGAATACTGTAGGTACAAGTTGATTTCAATTTTTAAACATTGCTTTGAATATCAAAGCAATTGATTTTTTATAAAAAAGTTTAATAATTTAACTGGATTTTAATTTTAATCTGAAATTCTCAAATGAATTTCGTAAAAATTCTTTTCAGTAAACAAATTAATGTACACAATGTGAAAAAATACCAATAAGAAATATTTTCATTGCTTTATTCATATCAGACGATGGTAAATACAACTTAAATTTAATGGTGTCTTGGTACTTTTTAAATTTTAATCCATTCACTATTTTTTAAAATTAAAAAAAATGTGTTATGAATTTTTAGATTTGAAACTTTGTTAAAAAATAATCTATGATTTGAATTTGTTTTGTTTATAATAGATTTCAAATGTAATGGTAACCAGTAACTACTTTAATATTTTATTTACTGGAATCAAAGACAATCTTTGGCATAAAGGCATAAAATTATCAGTTCTTGAAAAATGAACTAAGCATATTTTTTCAAAAAATTGTACTAGGCGAATAAAATCTTTTTTTAATGGTCTACATTGATTAGCTAAATCTATACTTTTTAGAGTGACATTCCAGTAGACAGGATAAAGCCCTTACTTTGACGTATAATAAAAAATATAATTTAATTTAAATTTGAAAACCAAATGATCGATTTGCTTAATTCGAAAATTGGTAAAAGTGATTTGTTTTTGATGTTTGACTATTATTAATTGGTATTAGATATATTCTTGCTGAGATAAAATTATTTAGTTGTTTTTCTAATTTTGTTATATACATATATATAAATTGTCGCTACTTCACTAGAAAAATTCGAGCATAAACTATACAAGGAATATATTCTTAAAAAAACTGTTTAACCAGATTTTTTGATTAATTTACAATGTTTAATTTAAGCTGCAACCCCAATCTAAATTTATTTTAAAGTTGGTTTTTTACTTCCAAAACTTTATTTACTTATTTAAAATGTAGTGCATACCAGTCTCTTACAGTAAATCCTAAACTAGCACATAATTCAAGTAGTAATTTGATGAAACATGATAAAAAGACTTTGAAATATTTTTTTACATTTTTTTCATTTTGTTTTCAAGATGCAATTAAAAAATGATTAAAAATGTTAAGAAATTCTACAAATTTCAATTATAATATAATGTGGATTACCAAAAAATTTAAATGTACGTTAGGTTGCTGAAATCAGTTAAATACACAATCATATCATTTTTATATAATCTTCAATGTTAAACCCATTTGTTCGTTGTATTTGAAAATATAAATTGCGTCTATATTAAAGTTTTTTACAGATATATATTAATTGTCTTATCACGGCGATGCGACCGTGTTTTAATTATTAATTCCAACAGGATTCAATGCGGTGACTATTAAAGGCATGTCAAAATGTGCTGACAGCTAATTATGTTTGCCTATCTTCTTCATAGATAACTACTTAATTATCGCATAACAAGATTAATTTCACGTAAAGCATACCGATATATCCATTATGGATTTCGGTAACTTCTAAGAACTTGGTACCGTCAGCCCAAGTATAAAGTCATCCCTGCTTATATACACTAATTCTATCTAACAAATATTCACGACATTTGTTCAGAAACGCTGTTAGCTTCTTCGATAGTATTACTTTGAAAACAGACTTTCTTATAATGATCAATTTCACAGTTGGTTAGAGGATTGCTATACCATATTTCTGGTAGTATTTTTCGGCTTACCACCGAATCGACATGTTCAGAACGCATTAAATTATTGTTAAAAATGAATTTTTAAATGTTCCGTCCGACATCAATTTACTTGTCAGACTAAGAAATTCAAATTAGTGATCGGAGGCCTGTTTTTGAATGTGGGGATGACCCATTGAAGTAAAAGAGGTGCAATTGATTTGCCTAATAGAGTATTAAAAAGAGATGCGTAGAATCTGTTAATGACAGTTCTTTCTTCCACTCAATTGTTATTGATTTTGATACCATCTTAAAGATTTATTCCATGCCTTTGTTCTATCAACATAATTTTCTATCATTTATCACTAATGTAACAACAGTACATTATTGCTGTTCGCATTTTTTTTACAAAATCACTCCAATAATTTTTCTTGTGGTTTACATAGTTTATTCTCAATTTTTCACCGCGATGTTGTAAAAAAATGCATCGGTTTGAGACATTTAAGAATTTGTTTCGGCTTAATCTCTGATTTTCCAATCATTTCATATAGTAAATGTGTATGGTCTAAGCAGTTGGCCATTGTTGATCGCCAGTCATACAAAATTGTGTGTATATCTTATAGAAGTTCTGTTCGTTTTCTAAATTTTGATATTGGACTTTCGCTCATTCTATAAATTATTTGACATTCTGATTTAATTTTTTTGCTAATTAATATAACTCAGTCGATTGCGCAATGTAATTTTGAACCTTTCTAAATTGGCTACCTACATTGGCAAGGTTGAATTAGTTTGATTTGTTTTGCCTTGTTCAATGAGCTCACAGTAGGCGGGCCAAACATTTAATTGGTTCGTTGTGTAAGTTTACTTAACTAATTGTGTATTTCACACTTAAAATTAATGAAGTCCCTCACTTTACCACTTATTTGATGGGCTGGTAACATGCTTGATAGGAGGCGAACCACAGGATGCACAAATTTGCGCGATTTATCACTATCATCAATAATACTTGATATCGATGAGGTAGGTATCTTGCGCCAACGAGCTCCTGCGAAAGTAGGCCTGCAAACATCGCCAATCTAGGTTTAGTGTCTAACGTAGTCCAACTTTGTGGCTGACAATTGGTTTCGCTTTGCGTAGATTTTCTGAGACGATTGTCACTTCGGCATGTAATTGTGCCACATTTGATTTATAAGGTGATCTCACTCAAACATCGCTCTTGCATGTTAACAGAAAATTGCTTTGTTTCACATTTCATCACTTTCAGTAGGCCTCACAAAGCGCGAGTTAACTCATCCAAAATGTTTAAGTTTTAAATCATCGAATTCAGGTTTTTGTCATTGGATATGAAGTAGATACTCAAACCCATACACTTTTTGGTAATTTTTGCTCCAGTGATTCGTTAAGCATAGAAATCATTTCACTTTACTGCCTTTCATTTAGTACTATGGAAAAGGCTCAAAATTTATTTTCTAAAAAATTAGGTGTGCTTTAATATGCATTGACTAAATCAACCGCAAATTTTTTAATAATGTTGATAATCAATTAAACATTGTAAACTAATACTGTAGTTATTCATGTTTAAACGTCCTATTTAGATTCATTCTCTAGAAATGATTTCTATTAGATTGCTAACACAATTTAATAAATATTCTATTTAAGCCAGTAAACTAAATTTCCGCAATAATATGTTATATAAAATTTTAATAGCGTTAGCTGTTCATGAATCATGTTGAAGTTTTTTTAGTTGATTTAAAGGTGTAAATTATAAAGTTTCCTTAATGGACTTGTTAAGTAATATTCATATTTATTATCGGCAATTGGTTTCAAAGACTGCTTTATTGATTTGCGGATTTAAACGTGATGGCAAACGCAAGTGCAAGGTTAATTAATTATGTCCAATAAACTGGGCGTGAGTACAAGAGCGAAAAGAGAAGAGTAAAGTAAGTTACAATCCCACGAGATGGGTGTATGATGTTCTCCTGTTTGCTCGGTAAACATTACCGGAGGGGGCACATAATCCGGCTGTCTTTGGTCTTACTATACATTATTTCCGGCCTTCCACTACTTTGAAGGTCTCTGCAACAATGTACAAAGACAATATTAAATCACTTTCATTAAATTGCTTTTTCATAATCAATATAATTTTAGGCGACTCGGATTCGAACGTTGATTTCTATCCGTCCGCGAAGCATTGCAAGATGTCGGACAAGAAAAAGTTTGTCCGATTTGGTTGGACTGACGAAAATGATTTCAAGGCAAGTTTTTCAATTTTATACTGTTAAAATATTTCACATTTTGCAGGCGCGGTCCTAGAAATTTTTGAACGGGGGTTTCAAATTTTTTTACTAACATTTATAAAACGATTTATTTATTTGTAATTTATTCAAAATCTAGTTATATAAAGTGATTTATGAGGTTCTTCACTAAAACGTTAAGTTTTATCTTTATAACAATGAGAGCTAGTTTTCTTAAGACGCCTTTTTGCAAGGAATAGCAGCAATTTTTTTATCTTATGAAAACCACTAAAATATATTTTTATTACAATATTAATAAAAACTCATCGATTTCATTAAATGTTTAGATAATTTTTTTGTAAACAAGTCAACGGTCGTCCCCCTAAGACTGCACCGACATTTTTGGTGATGAGAAAAATTATATCAGCACATGTTTTTTTTATTTTTATTTATCTTCTATCCCATTTTTATTGATGATTTTTTATTCATGTCACTCGATTTTACCAAGAGGGTCCCCTCCCACACTATTAGCTACAACTTTATTGCGCTTCTATAGCATTACTATAACGAAAAACCTACTTTCATTTCTTTCTAAAATTGCAAAGTAACGACCATTTGGATAATTTCTCAAGTATTTTTAACAAATGTATTTAAGTAGCTGTGGTATGTTGTGTAAATTCATTGAGACAAATTTCACCGTAGTCTAAATTCATTTCCTTCTCTCCCTATCAGGGCGCATTTTTAAATTTTTGACACAAGTGAAGTGGGACTGATGCCCATTTTAAAGAATTCTTTTGTTTGGAAGCTATTTTCAAATGTTGATGCAGGAGAACCCTTTTTCTTAAATTTCTAACCTTACCTCGAGATAGAGAGGAGCGCCCGCCCCTGCTCCCCTAAATATGGCGTATTAAATTCTTTGTAATGCAATATATTGCATTATTATAAAGTTTATATCGTTTACATCTATGCTCAAATTGTTCAGGTCGAACTAAATCAGAAGATTGTAAAAATTACTTATAAGATTTATACTGTTTATCACTAGAAGTTTGTAGCTTTGCTGATATGCGTGAAACGTTCTTTATACACATTTTCAAAAAATGTGAAAATTAAGCACAAAATACCTTTCTACTCTTCGCTTAAACTATTTTTTGGCGTAGTGGGTAAAAGTTAAATTGCGCGCTGCTCTGAGCCGCAGGCCTGCATGTAATTACTGATGAAATCGGCTCGGGTTCGGTTCAATTTTATTACACATGTTTACGATATGATGTGATACTTGAGCATTCAATCAAAGTTAAATATTTTTATTTGGCAAACATCAATTTTTTTGCATTGTATTTTATATTCAATATCGGGTTCATTACGGCTACAAAAGTAGTATTGTTGTGCAACTTCGGTTCTTGTCCTATTCGGATATGGAATTCCACATATAGGCCTAATATTTCCGGACGACTTGGGCTGCGTATCAAAAATGTCTTCCCGCTTGCAATTCTCACTGTGTGGCAAAAGTAAGGCACATTTATCAAACTTAGGTCAAGTTAATTAACAAAAATATAAAATGCGGGTATAAAATTAACTTATTTAGTGACACATTTATCTTTTCCAGGATGTTAGTATTATACACTTTAGAACGGACAAAATAAATTATAAAAATTTTTTCAGTACCTAATTATGCAGAAGAAAAATTTTGGCTTATACTATTTTACATCATAGTTAAGGGTATACAGTCGCGTACGCTAGGTGGAGGGACATTTCAATGTCCTCCAAGTCAGAATTTCAAAATTCGTTTTTATTAGTTAAATCAAAAAATTTTCGCCAAAAATTAAAATCAGGGTGGTAGAATGCATTTTATGGTCTATTTTTTAAATATTTTTGCTTAGCGCTTTGGTCATCGACGTGGTCATGACTGGGATTTCTCAGTGTATACATCATATTTTTCTCACACATACCAAACACTATTGTTTTTTTCATAGTCATGTCCTACTGAACCAACTGTATGGCTTGAAATAATGAGTGTAAAACTGAAGTCTTTTAGGTGTAAGTTGTAATGTAACAGTTTCAATTTGTTGTGCGCAATGAGTTTCTAATTTGATGATGCCATGACATGCATGTGTGCAATTAACGCCTCGCACTATTTGCAGGATTCTCCAGCCTTTTGCAAGATGACCCGATTGTTTATTTAATAAGTGATATGAAACCCATCAAAGACACAAACAATAAACACCAACATTTTAATTGACTGGGAAAAGCCACCAATCCTAATTAGAAGAGATCAGATGTCTTGCTAATCCATGATGTTGTTTTTAATTAGAATCAAGGAGTTAACGAATGCGCCATCTTATCAGACAGTTTCAAAAACATTTCCCGGAAAGGGAATTTCAAAGTCATACAATTGGAATTCCAGGTTAGCGCCTTTTCATGAGGTTTTTAAATTCCATTTTAAGATGAAGACACTGATCAGAGCATTGTTATTGATAGATAGGGACATGCCATCCCCACCTGTTCTTAAGGAAATAATTTAGGAATAAGAAATTATACAAATAAAAAAGATGACTAGTGCAAACTTGGAGTATAATGTGTTGCAATAGTGTGTATATGACCTACAATAATTTAACAAACTTGTCTTAACCCTTCAACCCGAAATTCTTTTTCTGTAATTATTATTTTTAGATTCTAGATGGCTAAAACATATAATGTAAAGTTGTTTTATAAAGTTTATGATGATTATTATTATAACGGACAAAAGAAGTTAAATGGTACATATATGTACCATCCGGGTTGAAAGGGTTAAACCATATTTTACAAAATTTTGCAAATAACCAGGCAATAAGTAGATACGATATTTTTCGGAATCAGTGAAAGGATCTATTTTCATGCATAAGACGCATCAAATTTCTCGTTTTCTGTAAATGAATTTAACAGTTGAGCGATAGCAGTATCCAGCAACGAGCACATACATTGTGTTTACTTGAGCATTGTTGGTTTTCTTAGAAATATAGGGAATTCATGTGCTCCTCGTAGTCCGCAAAATGTGGTCAATGAATATTACATAAAAACAAATTAAAGTGCTTAACTCCGTATACCTACTATTGATGTGATCTTACAATAAATAATTATCAATTACCCCTAGCCATGCGTATCCGAAAATTTTTAACTGAATAAAATTTTCTTTGCTGCTATTAAGCAGTTTAAAAAATTTCAATAACATTTCGAATACAATTCACTTTCATGATATGTTAATTTTTTTGTTTTAGTAAAATTTGTTTTTGAAAAAAAATAATTAAATACTCATAATTTGGTATGAAAAGCGTACCCGTAAACGCCCTTACCCGATAATAATTATGCGCACCCGTCCGTACTGGTAACCCTAACCCACCCCAGTACTGGTAATCCCAAGCAATTCATTAGGCTGGAGAAGCACTGAAACATTCTGAAGCAATTTGTTTAAAGACCAACCATTTTTCTTTGTTTTCCAAATAT
>CABFPE010001055.1:12081-28286 GCA_900660155.1 Hofstenia miamia | reverse complement strand
TTTGCAGAGACAATTTAAACACGAGGACTGCATTCTTATGGTCTCACTTCAGTGCCGTAGCCAGCCTAGTAATTTTGGGGGTGCAAAAAATTTTCATAAGTTGTATATATATATATATATATATATATATATATATATATATATATATATATATATATACATATTTATATATATATATGAATGAATAACAAAATTAAGTTTACTTTGATTGAATCAATTGTATCTGTAATAAAGGCATCTGTGGTTTTCAATAAGCATTGGTAACGTATACTCTTGCCAAATATATATATATATATAACATTAATTGTTAGTGATTTCATTTATGTTCCCTTTCACAAGGCACAGAGACACAGGAAACCCTCTCCTATGATGTAATGTATAAAATGAAAGGATTAAATTTACCTGTATGAATTATATGCAAGAATGGCAAATATACATGTATATATATATATATTAATATATGAAAGTTGCTGCTGTATTGTTAGTCGCTTCCTTAAAATAATACTAATCAAAAAAGAGATATTTCGGTCTGGTACTTTGAAAATAACTTTAAATTCATTGATAAATTTAGTAACAGCTACTTCCCTATAATTTATAGGTAAGCCTAGTGTTGACAAAGCTTTGTTGTTCTTGGTATTAGTTCTTTGTTCAATGATACTTATCCACTCATTTTCCTTGCTATTTCTTTCATATTAAATTTAGTGTGTAACGCTTACACTGTTAGTAATAGTTTTCCAATTCTATAAAGTTACTTGGGAGATGCGTGCATTCATTATATTTAAGTTTTCCTTGTTTAATTGTTTAAGAAAAAACAGCTTCCATGATTTGACGTACTCGACAAAATAATATTCGCAATCCTTCCAGGTAATAGTTACTTTTTTCATGTGCTTAATACAATAGAATGAGTTTTGTAGTTAGTGAATTTTTACAGATTTCACATGACCTATAGGTCATAGGTAGTTATAACTACCGTAATTAAAATAAAAGTCTGACGCTCGGAGGATCTCTAATTTGGTCGTCAAGAAACCATTTGCAGCACTTGGTACCAAAATTGCCCCGTGGAAGAGGAATAGTGAAATTAGAAAAATTCACACGTGAGTGTAAATCATGATTTTAATGACGTCATTGTGTTTGCTCTAACAATGGAAGAACAATGGATGAAATGTTATAAATGAAGTTATGAAATCAATGTGAGCGAGAAACAACGACACACTGTACGCTTTGAATGATTCAATGCCAGGGTCGTGATTTCGAAGATTTTTTACACCAATAAAGAGAATTAAAGACATTTAAGAACCATTTGCGTGAAATCCACTTTTGCAACCTTCACCTTATTGAGCAAACTTCACCTTGACTTAGATGGATTAATGAGAGCTGAAAAATGGCATTTTTCTGCCAAATACATTGATACCTCATCGCTTATGAAGGCAGCTAAGGAAGTTTGCATCGCATTGCTGATGACAATTCAAACCAAAGTTTATGCGAAAATATGTATTGGGGTTTGACAAAAATACATTTGTTTCTACTAAGCGACACTTTCGATGCCTTGTAACTGGAATTCCAATTGCTCATGCCAAACATCATTCTTTTCGAATGCATCCAGTGATTCGTACCGTTGAATTCTCCTCAGAGAACATTAAGTCATTGGCATAGTCTCCCTAAATGCCTATTGATGATCGAGAGGTTTGTTTATCCACGCTTTATCAGACTAAAAATGCAGGAGAATATGTATATTTTTAGTGTATCTTGTACACCTATCGACTACTGTTTTTTCAATTTCCAAAGCTCTGTTAATAGATATTATTTTGTTCACTTTCAAAGGGCGTTCTCAAATGTAATGAAAGCTCAATTCTGTTATAGATGAGTAGTCCTGTTGAGTCGAGTTGATGAACTCTCTAAGAATCGGCCTAATAAAAGCCGTGTTGAGGAGTGGAACCAGTATTAAATCAAATATATATGTTTTTAATAAGTTGAATATTGTATTAGTTTCCTTTATGCAGTTTCAAAAATGTATTAAGCTTAGTAGTACAAAAAGCATTCTATTGCTTAGAACCAGAAAATTATAGTATGGCGTTTAAGATAAACAAACAGTTGATTTGATTTGATTTGATATACAATTGTCATATCAACAGAACTTTGTCTTCTTTCTGTCTTTGCTGAAATAGCTGAACATTTCAATTTAGGGCGAATTGTTTCTTTTTCAGTTTATGATAACATTGTTTAAGGGATGCTTTTTAATCTCAAGCAGTGATATATCAAATTTCAGTGATTCAATGTTGCATTTTTACTTTCAGGAATTTAGGCCAGCAGGGTTGGAAGAGGAGGACAGGACAGCGTCTACGCCCTCTCTTCAAAAATCCCCTCCCTATCAAATATTGGACAAAATTTGTGAGTTTCTCTTTGTAATGTCTTTTTGATTTACTCCATATTTATAAATGTATGCATTAAAATAACAAATCTAGAATAAATTTTAAGTGCCAAGAGGGCGGAAAAGTATACCATATGATAATACATGTGAATCATTACAAATATAATAATGTGGCTGATTTTTTTAAAAAGTGCAATAATTATAGTAATAACTGGATAATAATTGGCCTTACAATGTATTAAAACACTGCAAAATTTAAAACCCCATAACAATTTTATTGCCCTCACATGCGAAAATTTCCAAAAACACAAGCGGCCTAGTCCAAGGTTGACACAAATGCTTGTAGTGCAACTAAGACACATAATGCATAGTTTTCAAACTGAGTATTAGAATACTTTTCATAAATATTTAAATAATATTTGGATATGCTGAGAAGAGTGTCAAATCATGAACGCAATGATATAGAAAATGATTCTGGTTAGGATTTTTCCGATGGACAACAATTCTCAGATTATAACAACCTCTTTTTCCCTTAGGGTTGTTTCTCCACTAGCTATTACAAATTAAATATTACTTATATTCGATTATTCAAAATTCGGCTTAAGTCAGCCCAATCCAATTGTAACCAGGTTCCGCCCTCAATCAGTATTTCTCAGGTTGTCTATGGTGAACCAAGTGCACAAAATTATCCGGATTTAATGTAAAATCGATTCTAGCTATGTTTTTGTATTTGCACCATGGATCCTAAGATGTTAATTGATTCCAAATTTGAATTCAAGCAAGTAGCTACAGAACAAGCAACTAAACAATAGAATCCTGTGGGAGTGAGAATGGGACAAAAAACAAAACACGGAACAGCACCAGCATAGGACGATACCAACGTTTTAATTCTTCAACTCTAACTGTGATTAGTTTGACTTAATATTTACTATTGTATTATATTATATTGTGCTAAACTATAATACGTCTGTAATATTCAACTTAGTACATGCATAAATTTAAGGCGATTAAGCGCAGTTTGGAACCAGAAATTAATGTATGGGATCATTACCAGGGAGAAAGAACTGTAACCAGAATTAAAAAAATTGAGCACGGGTCTCTAATAAATAATTATATTCAATAATTTCCAATATAAAGAGACCTTAATAAGATACAAATACTAGCAAATCCTAAATAATATCTAGTGTACCTTTGAGTGATTAAAAGTGGTGTAAATATATGAAAATATTTGTGCATAGTTAAGACTAGTATACTGTAGGATATTTTCAGAGGATAAACATTCCCTGTTGTTATTTTTTACTAATTGTCACTTCGGAAATAAACATAATTGCTTACATTACGTAAATCAGCTCTCAAAATCCAATTATTGTTAGCAGGTAAATTACCAAATTTCACAATGAAAAGATGTAAGTTAAATGCTTTAATGACAAAGATTAGTGAATGTCTTTGTTTAGTGCTATTGTTGATAAAATATTCTAATCACTTTGCTTAACCTTAGACTGTCTAGGATCATTTTCTTATTAATTTCTTAAAAATAACTAAACGCTTTTATAACGAACAATCTAATAAAGCTATCCAACATTTAAAACCAACGCAAAACAAAGAAATGTCTCCTCTTTCATTTTCGCTCTTAGACCACGACCCGACAACGCCCCATTGAGTTGCTGCGGGCGCAAACTCATAGATCTCGCACTTTTGACAACCTGATTACCAGAACCTTGGGAATGGTGAGATTTTATAACTATTTATTGTAAATTTCAATTTAAATTTTTGAAACCTTTCAAGTATTCAGCCACAGCATTACACTCTTTATAAAATTTCAAAATTACGTTCAATCACGTTCACCCATAGATGTGTCAATTTCTCAGAATTTCCTAATTTCAAAAAATGTTTGGAGAAAATTGCTTGGAAATTTGGAAAAAGTTTGTTCATTAAAAAGACAGTCTAAATTTAAATTGCTATAGCTTTTTTGAATGTTTGTTTAATTCTACAGAGAACAATGAAATTTTTATTATGCAATTGTTCAACCAAAAATATTAAAATAACTGCAATAAAGCATTGCTGTTCACAATTCAATTAAATATAATATTATATGCACCTAAATGTTGCCATACACTTAACACTAGCTATTATAATTTTTGTTTATTAAACTTGAAATCAAGGGGTAACGTGACTCTACAGATAAAATATTTGGAATGCAATTAGAGTTAGTAATTGCAACAAATGTGATTCTGATTAAGTTATTGTATTAAGGCCATATAATTTAAGTCCACTGTACATATATTATATATATATATATATATATATATATATGGCATAATATATTTTAAAATTTATACCAATTTTCAAAAGTATCGTAACACCACATCATCTATTTTTAACTCATTCTTAAATATTTAGAATTATGTAAAGAAGGTCATTATGTTTTTGAAAAATGTGATATTTTGACTGGAAAAGGCCTTGAAGTTAAAAGAAGAGTTGGCATTTATACTGAGGTAAACACCTTTTGCAAAAAATATATTCTTGACGAAAGAGATGCTCATTGCCTGAAAGAAGATGATTCAATTGCAATCGTTGGATCTGCAACAAACTGGCTCACTCTTTGTTCCAAAAATGAATCTCCCCAAACAATTAAACTTTATAAAAGCAAGAATTTTCAGGGAATTAAGATTATTTATTCAGATGGAAACCAGTGTCAATATGGAAATATTTCTGGAGAAATCATTCAATATAATATGCATAATACCTATTTAAAGGGACATTTTTCACTTCGAAGTAACGAAAAAAATACGTTGGAAATATTGGACTTCTTGCATTCTAACAATGTTAAAAAAAGTTCTTTCCCATTTCAAAACTTTGTCATATATCAACACTGCAAGTTAACTAAATTTTCGTTTGCATCTCATATAGACATCAGTAATTTCAGAGTAGGGGGCTTGTGCAAGAAGACCTAACTCAGAGAAAGTATTTAGTAAATTTGGAGTTGTTCTGACAGACCTCACAACAATACCTTCCAAAGAAACTTATGTAAACTTTTGCACATGAAATGTTCAAAAAATTTAAAAATATTTCACTCGCAATTATGTTTTTAAGCACATATTTTAGCACATATTTGAACAAAGTAGAACACATTGTATATTATATATTTGACCCATTTTTACCAGGTAAAATTGGCGGTTCTACAAATAAAACACCATCGCTAAACGTTTCTGAATGCCATCTAGTGTCCTCAAATGATATTGTAAAACGTCTCCTAGACGTCTTCTAAACGTCTTCTAGACGTCTTCTAAAAGTCTTCTAAGCATCGTCAAAACCATTTCTAAGCGACTTAAGCACGTCTTCTACACCTGACAGAGATGCCATTTCTAAACGTCCTCTAGATGTCTTATAAAATATTTTTAAACTATTTTTACACATGTTATAAGACGTCTTCTAAACGTTTTATTGTATATTGAGCTATAGTAAACTTGGAAAAATGCAGTATTATACAACATGAAACCAAATATTTGAAATCGCTTTTTATTGTAATAATTATTATTTCATCAAATATGTAATAAAACAAGCTAACAATGCATTGTTGTGGTTAGTGTTCGTAAGTCTGGAGTAATTTTTTATTTCCCAGATACCCCGGGATAACATTTAAAACACTATCCATGAGCGTCTAAAGTTATAAATATACTTTGGAGTTTGATGGCCATAGTGTCAATAAGCTAAAACTAAGAAACTAAACGGAGCTGGACAATTTTATAGTCTTCTAAGCTAGTGCCGATATTGTATTATAAATACATAGTCTTAAGAAGATCTTTAGTTATGTCATGCATTGTTAGACATTTACTTTGCAGATAATATAAATATGGGAAAATTATTGTACAAATATTTGTCCTACTGACTAACAGTCAGGGTGAGGAACGGGTTAAGCCGACGCAACTTGCGGATTTGGTTAGAAATTATACGGGTAAATCAGCTCATGGGTCAATAATAATCAATATCTAATAAATTGTTAGTTTAACTAGTTCGTCTTAATCATTTTCGTTGGCCTCAATAATCGTTGGCCTTAAAAATCGTTTTTAGTGATTTTGTATTCTTATTGATACGTTTATGTTAAAAAAATTGTGTGTATTGTACTAGTAAGCTTTCTTTGATCGGCTCAAGCTGCGGTCAGTGTAGCACTGCCCCGGTTGATTCATGGGAAAAAATTTATTGATCGTATTCCTAGAACTGCTATCTTAGTAACGCTTTTCTTAATTATAGAATTCATTGAATATCTCTTTGTTTCCATTTCTCAAATGATGTTTTGTGCCGAAGAATGCTTGAAATTTACAGTTTGATCTCCTTCAACTGGAGCTGTGCACGACCCACGTGCAATGGTTCGTGGGTTACATGTGGGTCAAAAGTTTTGTTCTACAAAATCTATGTAACTAGGCAGAAATGCACAGTTTGTTAATGAGGAACGACGAACTATTTGCAATATTTAGCAGGGTTTTGGGCACATATTCTAACAATGGACGAGATCATCTTTGTGTTAACATTACTTGAAAGACATTATTTATTTCAGTCAACTCACCTGAACTGATTATCCTGTGATCAGGCTTGCCTTTGAAGTAGAGATCCCCACACTACACTACATGTGGTGTGGGAGTGAAATTTATTTTGTGGGAATTCCTGAATGCATTTGTGGGCAAGAATTTTCGTAGCCAGCCTCAATTAATAATATATGTATAGATAAAAAATCACAAGATTTACTGCTTCCAATAGTAAATGCTTAATAAAAAGAACTTTTGAGAAAAAAATTAATTGATTTGATTTTAACAATAATAGTATCGTCCAAATTCGGTATACGATTTTTGATAATTTACTCAATGTTTTCGAAATAATTGATTTTTTGGCAGGTGCTTACATTTTTCTAACAAATAAATGTATATGGATTATGTTTTATAAAGTACGCTAAATCTATTGGTAGATTAATTGACTGAAACTACTATTATTGGTAAAAATCATCCCTTGCCCAATTAAGTTCCCTCTTAATGACTATGCAATTTATATCCATCACGTGACACAGTAGCAAACCAGCTTTAGCAATGCTTTTTTTGCACGTTTACCTTGCAGTGATTTATATTTTGCAGCGACATGTTATTTTCCAAATGCGTTATTTTGTATTTCATTATTGAAAGATAAACATAATTTCTGATTTCCTTATAAAACATTCATTTTTATTCTATATACTATAGAGTAAGAATTCGCAACTATTTCAGTTGTTTATGCGCTCACAATGCTAAGATGTCCGAGCCAATACAAAACCAAAAAATGAATTTTAATTAGAAAATGTCTCTGTGTATGGAAAATCAATTATTTATTATAATTAAGAAATTTAATTTTTGCTATAAAAATTCGAAAAATTAGCATCTCAATACCCAATAAACACTAAATGTAAAATCAATTTCGATTTGACGGTCAATCAAGTATTTATTGGTTGGGATTCATTACAGTGAAACGATTTGACGGTCAATCAAGTATTTATTGGTTGGGATTCATTACAGTGAAACAATTTCCAATAAATTATAATGACAAAAATGTGTTTTATAAATTTTAATGTTCTGGAACCCGGTCCAGAGTCAAAGGAGGCTCTCTTCAAAAATCAGTTGTNATCACGTGACACAGTAGCAAACCAGCTTTAGCAATGCTTTTTTTGCACGTTTACCTTGCAGTGATTTATATTTTGCAGCGACATGTTATTTTCCAAATGCGTTATTTTGTATTTCATTATTGAAAGATAAACATAATTTCTGATTTCCTTATAAAACATTCATTTTTATTCTATATACTATAGAGTAAGAATTCGCAACTATTTCAGTTGTTTATGCGCTCACAATGCTAAGATGTCCGAGCCAATACAAAACCAAAAAATGAATTTTAATTAGAAAATGTCTCTGTGTATGGAAAATCAATTATTTATTATAATTAAGAAATTTAATTTTTGCTATAAAAATTCGAAAAATTAGCATCTCAATACCCAATAAACACTAAATGTAAAATCAATTTCGATTTGACGGTCAATCAAGTATTTATTGGTTGGGATTCATTACAGTGAAACAATTTCCAATAAATTATAATGACAAAAATGTGTTTTATAAATTTTAATGTTCTGGAACCCGGTCCAGAGTCAAAGGAGGCTCTCTTCAAAAATCAGTTGTAGCATTAAACCCAGACAAGGTCATGCTATAGTTGAATGTGTTTATGAGCGAAGGGGATTCAGGAATGCTATACAAAAGCCTATTAGGTACTGCTTACGATGAGAGATATGTAGCTATGAATAAGTCTAAGTTCATAAAATATATTTCTCATTGCAGTTTGAATTAAGTTCAGACGATTGTATTGGAGCAAGGCCTACAATAGGGGTCTTGATTGGAGTTAGCGATTTATAATGTAAAAGATTTAGGACATCTAAAAATGATGTTAGCATTAAATCTCAAACTCTTTAAAAACAGCTTTACTGAATCTACTATGGTGACGACAGTGATTTTTAAAATTTTGATATAATTTTATGTATGTTAATGCATATTGAAATATACATAAAATCTTCATTGCTTACAAATGCTTTGTTTTTATATATTTGAAAGTTTTCTCAAACATTTGGCTGTAGGGATTTGTGGGGGCAAAATGTCACTCCAAGGCAAGCTTGCAATGAAACAAGCAATAAAACATTTTGATCCTAATTTATGTTAGAAAGCAATAATAATTCGTCATATTGTCATTATAATCTGATTTTGACATGTTTTGTTTGTAATACCATGAGCATATGTATTTGTATTAGTCTAGGAGGAACATTATAGCAAAATTTGATGAGTTGTCGCAACTGTGTCTTCTATTGTTTACTAAATTAAGTGAGGCACCCACACTTATGAAGCATGCAAATATTGGCACAGCACTTATTGCTTGAATATGGCCATTTTTGATTTATTCATTTAGACATCATCCACTAATGGTAGGTCGTATGGTACTCGTAAATTCATTCAATTCATTTTAAAGAATTTGAGAAAAGTGATGTATATGTATAGGCCTATATTTTGATTCCAAATATAATTAGTATTTCTATAAGGACACGCCTGTAGTGGTTATGGTCATCACTAAAATATTTTCACAGAAATGTCATTCGTTTCTATTGACATTTTAGTGATTTCGCGTAAGATTATTACCTGGCGTCGTTTAGCCGAATATACTTTTCAAGATAAATGCTATGGAATACAAAAAGATCCATGGAAAATATGGGTTATCCAAAAATGAAATCAACAGAAAACTTTGAATTTCAATTCTGTCTCCCATATTCATTGCAAAGGTGCAGAATCCATTGCAAGAATGAAAACGAGAAAAAACACAAGCCTCCATTTAGAATAAAGTCCTAGACCATGTAAGAATCATAGATGGATCAGCCTCGATAATCCTAATAATCTATAGGTGGGAATACTAACCTATCTAAAATTTTAAATACTAGAAAAGTTCAACAACATTTAATAACATATCATTTCATTAGTTTCCTAATTTGGAAGTTAACTAGCTATTTATTCATATTTTAGTTCATTTCAAGGAAGTTTATTAAATTAACAGGATAAATAAATTTAATATTGTTTAGCAATTTCAATAAAGGTGGTACAGCAATCAAAATATCCTCTTTTATGCCAAACAACATAAGTATAACTAAGAAATAATGTTTAGCACAAAGTAAGTAACTACTATTATTGTAATAATTTTTCATCTAGCGCCTGTAACTTTGATATTATCCACTGACATTATAAAAGTTTCTTAGCAATCTTTAGAGTAAAGTATGCGTTATTAGAAGACGGTTTACAATACAGATGGTAAAAACCACGAACATGTGTGAAACCTAGATGCCTGCGCTGTCGGAGACGCACTGCGTCATGATCTGGAATCCCACACCAGTTGTAGTTCTGTAAAAATAGTAGTAATCGTAGTATGTAGTAGTAGTAGTATTAGTAGTAGATTCCATAGAAATTGTAAATCCAACATTCTATTTTAATTTTATAACAGAATACGAAGTCGAGCAACATATCCTAGAAGTTAATGACAAGAAATCAAAAGGTTCTAGCACTGTGCCAAACTTCATTTTCAAAATTTTATTTTTGCGTACTCTTCCTCTATCGACATTTATATTAAATAATTGTATTCGTCACTCCTACATCCCCAGAATTCTAAAATATGCTATTGTAACACCAGTGTTTAAAGAAAAAAATTACCTAGATCCCTTAAACTATCGTTCTATATCTGTGACACATATGCTTGCAAAATTATTAGAAAAAAGTTTGTACAAGCATATGTATATGCCTATCTTAGTTCCACAGTCTAGATTCCGGAATAAACTCTCATCTCTAGATGCCTTAATTTATGCAACAAAACATTGGAGAGATGCACTAAATAAGTCTTTATATGCTATGTTGGTATATGTTTTCTAGCTCTGTCCAAAGTGTTCGACAGTATGTGCAATCAAATATTGTTAAGAAAACTGCATAGGTATAGCTTCAGCAACGACTCCATTATTTTAATACAAAGTTTTCTGTGTAATCGATATCAAACTGTTAAAATAAATACAGTGTAATAAGTACTCTGACCCTCTTCTAATAAATAGCGAAATAACACAAGTGTCCATACTTGACCCGCTGCTGTCTATATTACATATGAATGATTTTAAGGATTTCATCAATTCCTGCAGTCTGGTTCAATATGCAGATGACACTGCATTGTATTGTACTGGCAAGGACAAACAACCCGTTCTAAGAAACCTAAATAACGAATTATCTATGATTAAGATTTGGATTGACAGAAATAAACTAACTCTAAATTAAGAAAAAACTAAGTTTATAATGCTGCTACCACAATGTGACCAATCGAAAAATCGGTCTCTAAAAATTGATGAGAATCAATTTAAAGTGAGTGATGTTGGTAAGTTTTTTGGAGTTCCAATCAATGCGCCTCTTAATTTTAAAAATTTCATCAATGGAAAAATTTTTAAAATTGTTAACTTCATTTCTACCATTAGACATTTTTCTAAATGTTTGCCACAGGATTTTTTAATTAAATACTTTGGAAGCAAAATATACGGCGTAGTAGGATATGGATCAATACTCTGCAACAATAAACACAAATTAACATGCAAAAAGCTAGATTCTGTAATTAATTGGACAATCGAATTGGTTGCTAAAATTCCACTTTTACACAGGTGTTCACCAAATATATGTTGATTTCAAAATCATGAAGCCACAAATTATGTAAGCTATTTAACATTGCTGTACTTCCCTGGCATAGCATCCTCAACCAATATCACCTTTCCAGTCTCTCTTCTAAACCAAAACCTTAGATTTAACAAAAGACGCTCACAATACATAAAAACACAAATAATAAAAAATAGACATGGTCCTAACAACATTTTCTCAAGAGGAGCAGACATATTTAATGAATTACCAAATGAAAAACGACTGTCTCTATTCTAAAACTACTTTTAAGGAATATTTTCTCAATATATAGGAAGTATCAAAGAAATACTCCTCCCATTTTAAGTTACCCTAAAATCATATTTTAATGCAGCTCTAGAAGAAATTCACTTAAATAAAAGGTTGTAAATCTACATTATTTATATTTGAATGATNCCCATTTTAAGTTACCCTAAAATCATATTTTTTTTACATTTTCTTGCAAAATTAGAAAGGATCAATCAAAATATTTCTTATTCTTTTTTGTTATTGCAAATCAATTAGTTTACATTGAAATATATGTTTAAAATGTAGTAGTAGTAAAGTTTATTAAAAGCATCAAAATTAAATAAGTCAATTAATATATTTAGCACAATATAAAAATAATTGATTTCCGCGTCGAGGTGTTCTATCACGTTCAATCACAAACCTTCCTATGTAATAAAGATTATCTAGCATAAACGAATGTAGCGGAAGGTCACATGTAGGCCTACAGGCTTTCTTAAACAGTTCAATACTAAGATAAATTCTGGATTGTTACATTGATATAGGGTTTTCGGTCGATCCTGTTAGTATCTTTTGTGACCGGTTGTAAATCTAATAAGCTCAAAATTATAATATTATATGCTGTCATCAAATCAAACCATGGGCGAATAAAATGCAAATTGCCCCAAAATGTAGTAAAAATTTCCTTTAAGGAAAGGCAGCACTGCAATGAACATTACTTCGTCATTCAGAAAGATTTCGTGACGGTATAAAAATGCAGGTCAATTTAGAGCAATTGCTAAAAATATTTTTTATTCCATGTATTAAGATAGGACGCAAAAAACAATTTTCGTACGCCATCTCGCGACAGAAATATACAGTAGCAAGAAATATTTCGTGTAATGTATTTGTTTATCCCTTTGACACTCATAAGGAAACTGAAGCTACTTTAGTAGTAAAAACGTATGATATTGCATTAAGCATATGGCAAGCAACACCCTATCACCAAAATTAAATTTTGAGATACATCTATGACGCAAAATTATGGTGGTACATGCATGTACCTGCAGCCCTTAAGAGAGTCCATTTATAATTGCCAAAAAATGAATGGCAAGTAATGATTAGATTGATCAAGGAGAAATATCATGCTCAATGTAAAGGCAAAAAATTGAGGAGCAATTAGCAATTTGGTTGAAGCTTTATAAATATATTATATTAACTTGCCATTATCATAAGATTAGTCATACAAAATAGAAATAAACTGAATTATAGGAGTCTAGAAAAACGGATTTGCCTAGGTGGGGCATATATGTACCAACAAGCCTCAATGAGCTAAATAGAATAAATATGGAATTACTGCAAATGTTATATTTGCACATCAAAATATACATATTTACTTGGTAATGTGCTGAAGGCCTCTTTTGATTAGGTATCAAGAAACCTCTATTCTCTAAAATATCCTTATGTGCCAACCAAAACATTAACTGGAGGTGCACTTGTGGGGATGGGATCCGGATAATGAATTGAATATACCAGATACCGGATAATATATTGTTCAATCATTACTAGGGCAACAAGAAATAGGTCTTTAAAAAAACAAAAAGGGTACTTTATTTTTATGACGGAATTTATTTAAATAAGGGGTACTTTATTTTTATGACGGAATTTATTTAAATATGCCTTAAAATATGACCATTCATTTTTCAGAATGATTCATTTAAGCAATATAAAACGATTTTCTATTACTGAGAACAAGACATACAACAAATACATAATATTCTGCATAATAAAAAGTCAATATTTTAAAGCAACTACTTACACTAAGTTATAATAACAGCACATAAATTTCCATATATTATTGTGGGTTAAGATTTCTGTTATAGGCAAAGTGTTTTCTCAATAGAGAAACTTCTCTCAACAGCAGTTGATGTTGCTTGACGCTTTCGTAATCTAGCTTAAAATTTTGATTAAATGTCCATTCCTTTACTTCCATTATAGCAGTGAAACTGTTATTTTCTAATCATCACTTGATATATGCATTTATTTCACAGGCCTTATTTCCAAGATCAAGGTTAGGAGTGATAACATCTGATGAAACTTCAACCCGGTCAAACATTGAAAAAACGTTGATTTCTTATTATTGCAGCCAAAATTGAAGCAGTGAGATTGTAATCCCTCATATATTTTGCCTGAATACGTTGACACAATTCTGTAACAAGTGTGCCTTGCAAAATTCATGAAAAATAATGTATATAGTTCATTTAATATTTTTCCAGCCGCCAGCATAAATGGTCAGTGCTAGAAACACGTCAGCCAGTGGGTCGGGTCTGGTCGGGTAGGGTCAACAGAAAAAATATCTTTTATGACTTTGCTTGCTCTAATTATTAACTAAAGAACAACCTTATTCCTCAATTAATATCGATTATTATTTAAGGGTTCTAAGTCTAAACAAATCATAAAAGTAATTTTTTGTATTTTTGGTACCTTAACTCATTTGTATGAAGGAATGTTAGAAATGGCAAAACATTTTAAAAAATATCTACAACATGCGCCTGAGAAGGACAGAGGACGAAAAAGGGCTGGTAAATAGTAATTGGTCCTGTCTGGTCTTGATTTATTCGGTCCAGTCCTGTCTCGATCAGGGAAAAAAACGGACCACTTCATGCAAGCCCTAATACATACATATTTTTTAATATTTATTAAGCTTTTTTTCGCACTTACTAGAAAATCGTTTATTTCTAGGAAAAATAATGATAATATCTACTTCGAATTACTTTTATTCATTTCTAGTTTGGTTTCCACATCTAAACTAAAGTTTTCTAATTGCTTGAATCATTACTTAGTGACCTGCTGTGCCGGAGCAGATTCATGAAAAAATCGGGTATGCCGCACGAGTTCTGTCCACAAAACAACTTATATTTAAAGTATAATTATCAAAATGTATACACATGATCTATTATTTATAAAAACCGATATCATATCGTTCTAACTATTAATGCAGTCAAGGCTGGTCACATTTCTTCTAATACATTCTTAAAATTCATACAAGCTGACCCTTGTAGACATACCTTCAAAGTAATAATTGAGAACTTCAGAATTTTACAAACTCGACCCGAATCGGAAATAGAAAAAGTTAAAGTAATTGGTTCCTAAGAAAATTACGGTTTATGCATACACTTCGTCATGCTATTCGAAACTTCAATATTAGAACTCTCTGTTAACCAAAAGCATGCAAGAAGTATCCATTTAATATTTGAAATAGATATATTGACAAAATGCTTGTTTATATTAACCAAGGCGATACCTAACACAGGCCATGAACTGGTGANGCGAGAGAATTATCGAGGGCGGACGTATTAAACCAAATTCGAGATGCGCAACGTAAATGCCAGATGGCGTTATTATGTTTATATGCATACTCACAATAATACTTCGCTGCTGTTACGTGTTGATTTAAATGCGCTGCTGTAGTCATTAATATTTAACACTTTATACTCTTCGATTAGCATACATGGGTCGTAGTTGTTCAATTGCTGGCTGTAAAACTGGATATTATGATAATAAGGAAAAAATTACTGTATATCGATTCCCAAAGGATAAAAAGACTTTAGTGCTATGGTTAAAATCGATTCCTAACAAATTGAGTGCTTCAGATGTAACAATAAATATGGGGATTTGTGAGAAGCATTTTTCTAGCACAATACAAAGAAAAAAAGTGCAAGGTTTGTATTTAGCTTTGCTCATAAAGTATTTAAATGACCTTTAAACATTTTTTGCTTGCTTCATTATTTAGTTAGCAAAAACACTAGCAGATACATATGCTTCCGATTATGTTGATTATCTCATTGAATTTGCTATTTGTAGACATTTTGTTTCTATTTCATAATTTTCGCACTTGAAACATCAGATGTAAATTTATTCTCAGAGTGCTAGCTACTTCTAGTGTTAAAATTTTTTAAACTTTTTAAAATTATCTTGATAATTTAAAAATTGCATCATTGATACAAAGCTTTTCAAACTATATGGGTAGTAAGTTCTAGCTATTACATGTGCATCAATTTGTCGCAATAGCCTAATACTAATAAACTTTCTAATAGGGTTAGTGTTTTAGTTTATAATACTTGCAGTCGTGTTTTTTTTTGTTTGAAAGCATTTTTATTATTATAAATGCACAATTATCTGCACTTATAGTATTTAGGAGGTTCTTTGGTTCCTCAAGGTCCGCCATCAATCTTTCCCACCATCCCTAAAAGTGTTACTCCTAGCATTCCGTCAACGTCTCGTTCTACATCTCGAACTGCTTCTGAGGTACGCTCTCTACAACCTGATCAATTATCAGACTTTCTTAAGAAAGATGTCATTGACTTCAATAT
>CABFPE010001054.1:127873-140470 GCA_900660155.1 Hofstenia miamia | reverse complement strand
GAACCCACAACTGGTCAATTGCTGAAAGCACCAACTCTGACCTGATTTGAGGGTGATTCAGTTGAAACCATCAGCATGGACTCACTTGATGGTGAGCTTAGCACCAGTAGACCATTACAGATTACACAGCTACACGCCCCCTCTGAAAGCACATCCAAAAGAACAGTTAGCTCAAACGACAGAGAGAGATTAATGTAAGAAATAGGCGGGGAAACCCTGCACCCCTACCTCATGGGCATGAAAATGAGAACCAACACATATCAAACACTGTCACCAGAAACAAAGATTCACATTTGAAAGATAGCAAAGACAGAAGGCAGCAATCTACCAATAGTACTAGACACACAGAAAAGACCTATGGTCAACATGATTATAAGCTATCAAAGAGAACTAGACGAAATGCTAGAATGAGCATATATGCACAGCATGGTTCATGTAACGTTTGATGACAACTTCACACTAGAAACAGCCCAAGCAATCATGGCATATATAGAACAGTTTGCAAAGATACCAGAAATTAACATCAATAAAGACACTCATTCACATCCTAAAAGAGAAATAGTATAACAAAAATTTGGAAAAACAAATAGATCAAACTTTAAGAATGGCTAGAGTGCAGGGCATAAGAGTAGTAATCATTGGCAGAACCATGATCACAGAACTACCACCATTCCTGAGAAAACTACAAATACAGGTCTAAAACGTGTTCTTATGGGAGAAATTAACAACAGATGCAAAGGTCAAGGAATTATTTCAACTAGATTTACAAATCAATTACTGGGTAGCCTATTGCAGACTAATGGTAGACCTGTGCATAGCCATTGATTTATTCAAACAGGTGAAAACAATAGAAATGACAACACATGCAGAAGGCTTAGAAAGAGAGAACACACTGTTCATCAAGTGCAGCCTCATGCAAAGGCAGGAACATATAAAAAGGATACAAGAGATATGGAAGGAAATGAAATTACAAAAGAAGACCGAAGAAAAATGGCCAGAAATACATATTGAGGTTCTGTCAAAGAAATACCATAAGACAGTTGAAGTGGCACTGTCAGAAATCAACAGAGCATACGAGTTAAACTCAACCAAAGACTTCAAAAAGATGTTATTCAAGGAAAAGAACGCACCAGAGATAAGATTCAGAACTTTGGCATGGATTTTAGCAATTTTCATAACACAAGAACAGGAATTGAGGCTACCAATTTCCAGAGCAGGATGCTACAAGTTAGCAAAGTCAAAGAGATATGAGATAGCTCTATCCCCAGTGAACACGCAGACGAAAAATTGGTTGTTGAAAGGGCATGTTGAGAAGTTGACATCCCCAGACAAAAATATGAAACTGATGCAAGAGATCAAAAAGCTCATCAGTAGATTAATTATTAACAAAAGCGCACTAGGAAGAATGTCAATGGTGGATATAGCAAATAAAACAGGGATTGCGCCAGAAGAGATAACAGTATTTGATGAGCCCATGAGGAAATACATGTGGGGTGCTACATCTGAAACATGACTAAGACAAGTTGAGACAGAACCCTGGATAACAATGAAGAAAATCATCAAACAGAAAATCGTAGACACAAAACAAATCATAACAATAATGAAAATTAAAAAATGCAAAATCGTAGACACAAAAGAAATGATAAGCATGATGAAAAAGAGAGCGCTCATTGCACGTTTGTAAAAATCATCAAGAGCGTGGAAATGATGTGAAGGGGAGGCATAACTGAACCAGTGGAAGTCTGTGAGATGACAACAAAAACACAAAAAGAGATGTTGGAGGAGGAAGAATTGTTAATGTTGACACAGCTGATATTGTCACCAAAAATGCAGCAACAAATAGACAGAATAAACATAGAGAAATGGGGAGCCTCCACACTGGAACATGCAATGGAATGGATTGATACAGACAACAAGAGATTCTTGGTCACTCTAGGAATTACCAATACGTAAAGGAGGAACAAACAGTAGCATCAAGGAAGTTGATGCTCACGGAAACCAAATTGGAAGAGATGCTGAAACCATATAATAAACTAGCAGTGGACGTAGAGTGCATTACTTTGAAATTGGAAGTGAATGACGATATCCAAGTGAGAATGAGCAGGAGAGGCTTAACACAAATATTCTGGGAAACTCTGAAAGAAAGTAAAATGAATTATCCAGCCACAATCAGACTAGCAACAGCGCCAACAACGTCACAAGATTATAGATAGATAGAGAAACAGATAAAAACTAAAATCCTCACCACAAACAGTATTGATCCTGATGGTACTCCCATGATGGAGGATACCAAAAATGTAAAGATTGCCATAACTTTCTTACATGAATACAAGACGAACATGAATATGAAAAAACATGCAAAGGCAATAGTTGAATGAGATGATTATAAAAAGACAAAGGAAATACTATTAAAAAATGATACTTGCTCCTTCTTATCATTGTTGAGCATAATTTCTTTTGTTTTCTTATAGTCCTCTCTATTGATTATTGCTTTGGCTTGTTCTTTTGTATTAACATATGTTTTGTATTCATGCAAGAATGCTTTTGCTATCTTTACATCTTTCAGTATTCTCCACCTTGGTATTATCATCAGGATTGATATTGTTTCTGGTGGCGTACATATGAGGATTTTTGTTTCAATTTGCTGCTCTATCTTGTAGCTTGCTGATGTTGTCAGTGCCATTGTCAGTTTAATTGTTGCTGGATAGTTCATTTTGCTGTCTTTTAGTGTCTCCCAAAAGATCTGTGTTACTCCCCTTCTACTCATTTTTATTTGAATATTATCCTTTATTTCTAATTTCAATGTGATGCATTCTACATCCACGGCTAATTGATTGTATGGTTTGAGCATTTCCTCTAGTTCCATTTTTGTGAACGCCTTCGTAAACATTAGTTTCATTGATATGACTATTTGTTCCTCTTTTATATACTGGTAATTTCTATAGCAGATCTCCTCTGATTATTTTGTTATTTTTATTTTAACTAAGAATCACTCGTCATCCGTATCAATCCATTCTATTGTGTGTTCTGGTGTGGAGGCCCCCATTTTTCTATGTTGATTTTGTTGATTTGTTGTTGAGTTTTCAGTTATAGGATTAGTTGCATTGACGTCAATAGTTCCTCCTCCTCAAGGATTTCCTTCTGCGTTTTTGTTATCATCTCACACACTTCAACATGTTCTGTTATACCTCCTCTCTGCATCATTTTTGCACTTTTGATAATTTTCACAAATGTGCAGGGCAGGCTCACCTTTTAATATCTTCTCATTTTTTGTTCAAGTAACTGTTGTATGTTTTTGTTTTTCATCATTTTGGCTAACTCCTTGGTATCTACGATTCTTCTTTTGATAATATTTTTGGTTGTCACCAAGGTTCTGTTTGGACCTGCCTCATCTGTGTTTCTGATGTAGCACCCCACATATATTTCTTCATGTGTTTGTCAAATATTGTTATCTCTTCCAGTGCTATTCCCATTATGTTTGCCATATCTACTGTTGACGTCCTTCCCATCAGGCTCTTGTTAACTATTATTCTGCTTATCAATTTCTCAATTTCTTGCATTGGTTTTTTGATCTTGTTCAGGGATGTCAGTTTCTTGATGTGTCCTTTGAGTAGCCAATTTTTTGTTTGAGTGTTTATTGGGAACATCACTATCTCATATTTTTTTGCTTTTGTTAATCTATGTCACCCTGTTCTTGAAATTGGTAACCTTAGCTCTTGCTCCTGTGTTGTGAATATTTGCAGCAGCCATGCAGATGTTCTGAATCTGATCTCAAAGGCATTATTTTCTTTGAATATCATATTTTTGAAATCCTTACTTGAATTCAGCTTGTACACTCTGTTTACTTATGTTAGCACTACCTCTATTGTTTTATGGTATCTTTTTGATGAAGCTTCTATATCTATTTCAGGCCACTCTTAATTAGTTTTCTTCTGCAGTTTCATTTCTTTGCATATTTCTTGTATTTGTTTGATGTGCTCCTGTCTCTGTGTGAGGCTGCACTTGATGAATAGCATGTTAGCTTTTTCCATGCCTTCCACATCTGTTGTCAGTTCTATTGTTTTTATCTGCTTAGATAGCTCTATTGCTATGCAAGGGTCCACCATCAATCTGCAGTAAGCTACCCAATAATCTATTTGTAAGTTGAGGCATATTAGCTCTGCAATCTTTGTCTCTGTCATTAACTTTTCCCATAGGAACACATTCTCCACTCACATTTGTAGGTCGCCCAGAAATGGTGGGAGTTCTTTGATAGTTGTTCTTTTAATGATCACTATTCCTATACCTTGGACTCTTGCCATCCTCAGAGTTTGGTAAAAGTTGTTTTTCTAAATTTTTATTATATTCTTTTTCCTTGAGGATGTTGATGATAATTAAGTTATCCTTGCCAATGTTGATTTCTGGTATTCTTGCTATCTTTTCTATGTATGCCATGATTCCTTGAGCTGTTTCAAGTGTGAAATTTTCGTTAAATGTGACATGCACCATGCTGTGCATATATGGTCTTTCTACAGTCTCATTTAATTTTCTCTGGTAGCTTATTATTGTATTGACCATTGGTCTCTTCTGTGTGTCTAGCACAATGGGTAGATTACTGCCCTCTGGTTTTGCTACTCTTCTTATATGGGCTTTTGTTTCCAGTTACAGCTTTTCATATGCGTTATTCCTCATTTTTAGCATTCCCATGAATAGTGGTGCAGAGTCTCTCCATCTATTTTTGACATCCCTTTTTCTGTTTCTTTTGAGCATACAGTTCTATCTGATGTAGTCTCTGAGAGGGAATGTAGTTGGGTAATCCAGTGAGTCCATGCTGATGGTTTCTACTGAGTTGCCCTCTAGTTGGCTCACATTGGACTTTTTCAGCAATTGACCAGTTGTGGGATCTGTAGATGTCTCAGCCTTGAATCACTTTCATATGCATATAGTTCTTCACCCACTTGCACCTTCCCCAGGAACTTCAATTGTTGCACTGCCCTTGAATTGACAAAGTTTACTGGAGGGAAAGTTGAGCTGCTTTGCGCCAGTTCTCTGCATGCCCTCAAAAGCATTGCAGATCTCTTGAGTTTTCACTGGTTCTTTGCTTGAGCTCAAATTAGTGATGCAGATCTCCAGTGGGAGAGGCATTATGTCTTTGCGTTTCCCTTCCCTTGAATCAGCATTGGGAACTACTTAGATGCCTTTTCACTCTGCACCTTCAATTAATCAATGGTTTGTTCTTGCTTGTTTTGCCTTCCATCTGAGTTCTGGTTCAAGACCCTCTTCTTATTCTTCTCTACAGATTTGACATTTTAATTTCCTCAGCTCTCTGGTTTTCAGTGCACTCTTTTTCTTTTCAGTTGTTGCTGTTGCATCTCACTTGATTTGCTTAAATTCAGTAAGTAAATTTAAATCCCATACCTCAGGGTCACATATATATCTATCTTTTGCTGCTTGCCTTGGCAGCTCTCTCATTTGTAAATTTTTGTTACTGATGTTTATTTTGAATTCCTCATGAAAACCTTCTTCCAGTAAACTGTCTAGTTTGCTCATGTCATACATAATTTCATTTCCATGAATTTGATTTAATTTAAATTCAGCATTTTTGTCTAGTCTAGACTTTTCAATGTCTGCCATTGCTCATTTTAGTTTCTGAAAATGCAGTAGTCTGCCATTATTCAGCATATACTTGTTATTTGGCAGTACTTGAGTTATTTTGTATGGACCTGACCAAATCATTTTTATGTTTCAGACCTTGTTTGTGTCTATCAATTTCATTGGTGTGAATGCATAGACTGTGTCACCTGTTTTGTGTGTGTGACCATATATTTTTTTATTATAGTTTTGCTGTTGTCTCATGATGGATTTCTTTGTGTTATGGCACATTGACTCATGCATTGCTGTTATTTGATTTCTTAGTTGATTCATGTACTGATTGTCCATTTTTTCACTGTAGGAAAAATATTGCATTGATAATGGCATTGCCACTTCTCTTCTGAACATGGCCTTGAATTGTGTTATTCCTGTTGTTGAGTGTATGGATGTAATATAAAAGTATTTGATCAATTTAATCAAAGTCTCAGCCTTTCTACTGGGCCATTTGCCTGCGGGTGATAAGCTGTCATCCTTTCACTCATTATTTCTAGTAGACATGAAATTTCCTGAAATAGATTACTTTTGAATTGTGGCCTTTTGTCTCTGATTATTGTCTCCATGGGTCCAAGCTCTAAAATCCCCTCTTTCATTACTATTTCCACAGTTGTTTCCGCCATTGTGTTCTTCATTGGGATCATTCTTGTGTACTTGGTCAAGTTATCTACCATTACTAATAAGTGTTGATATCCCTCTTCATCCTTTGACAGCATTTCTAGATCTAAGTGTATGATTTTGTTAGGTTGTGTTGTTATGATCTTTTCTAGTGGTGCTCTCTGCCTTGGAAAATGCTCTTTGTTGTTA
The DNA here is from genome assembly GCA_900660155.1 of Hofstenia miamia. NCBI lineage: Eukaryota > Metazoa > Xenacoelomorpha > Acoela > Hofsteniidae > Hofstenia > Hofstenia miamia. The sequence goes on along the minus strand of CABFPE010001054.1, from coordinate 134,038 downwards.
AGGAGGCATGTCATACACTTGTTGATTATCTCCTCTTTGACTTTTCTCACTGCAGTTGTGATAAATCTTGCATTGAAGGTACTCTTGGTTTGTTTACTGCTTAGATGACCTTTTCATGCCCTTTTCTTATTAAGTCTCATTTGTAATATTCTGGTATTGCTATCCTGTTGTTGTGTGCTTCCACATATAGGAGTCCATTGTTATTTCTTTTCAATTTATACCTTTTGTAGTAGCTTGCTGTTAATCTCAACAGTTTTTGGCTTGGTACCTGTAGCTCTCTTATGATCTCATTCAATATCACATCATCTTTTTTTCTATGATCTCTAATTCTGATATCTCTTCCTTGATCATAATTGGCAACACTGCTTGCCCCCTCTTATTGACGTTTATTTCCAGCAATTCTTCATAATATATTTGCAGTAGGAATTGAAACTTCTTTTTCTCTCCATATTCTTTAGCTGCAAGCACAGTCCAAAAATCAGTGTTGTTATGCAATGTCCCTCTTTGGTGTTTGATGGTGAAGGTGAATTAGTTAAGGTATTTCATACACCTTGATGCTATTCCTGACTTATCTCCCGAGAATTTTTCGAGCCATGCTAAGCCACTGTTATCTGTGCAGACCCTGAATTCTCGTCTGATTAGGAAATGCCCGAATTTTTTGATGCTTTTGATCAGGGAGAGCATCTCTAGCTTTGTTGATCATGTCTCTTGCATTATCTTTAATGGATATTTGCCCTTTCTTGATCACTTGTCCTAGGAATAGGATATTTTGTTTTAATATATCACATTTGTTGCAATTAATTCATAAGCCTGCATTCTCCAGGATTGATAGTGTCCTTTCCAATTTCTCTAAATGCTCTTCTATTGTGTTGCTTGTTACAATGATGTTGTTGATGTATGCATTCACGCCTTCCTCCATTTTGTGTCTCTTGTTCTTCAATACTTTTGTTATATATCTTTGAAAGGTTACCAGTGCATTACATAAACCAAAAGCCATGTATATCCATTTGTACAAGCTTTATGGAGTGATAAACACCGTCTTTTCAATGTCTTCTTCTTCCATTTTGACTTGCCAATATGCTTTACATAGATCTATCAATGTAAAATATTTGTGTTTGCTCGCCTCATATAGCATATCTTCTATTCTAGGGAGTGGGTACAAGTACTTCTTTGTTACTTCATTCAGTTTTTGGAAGTCTATGCATAGTCTGTATTTTTCTCCTTGCTTTAGGAACACTGTCACTGCTGCATATGGACTTTTGCTGTGTCAGATTATTTTATTGTCAATTAGTTTACTGAGTATTCTGTTGTATTCATCCTTCATCTGCTCTGGCACTCATCTCACTGGTAGTTTTATTGGCTTGTTCATTGTTGTAATTATATTGTGTGTTTCACCTATCACCTGGCCCACACTTATTTCTCTGTAATTGAATATTCATTTATGTCTCCCCAGCACCTGAGTTGTTGTAGTTGTGTTTTATTTAAATGGTGGCTGTAAGGAGTACTTGCTACATTGATGGATTTGTCCACTCCCCCTTGAATCAGCAGTGTGGAGTACCTCCTGTTTTTGTTTGTAAGTCCTTGAATCAATCATACAAACTAGTCTGCTCATTGATGTCTTCCATTGTCTTTCAGATAGCTTTGATTCTGGATTTAACATACTTTCTGAGTATTCTTGAATTCATTTTCTTCATGTTAATGTTATGGTTTGTGGCATTTAATATCAGTATTCTTCCTCTTCCCTTTTTTATAGCACACACATTCAAAAGCATTGAAACTCTCTTTGAATTGATTCCTTTGTTATAATAGGTCATTATATCCTCTGTGATCTCCTCTTCTGTTTTGATTTCATGCATCCTCCATTGATACAGCTGCAGCTTTATGTCGTCTTCCAATTCAAATACTATTATTGATAGCTTGCCTTCTTGTTCTTCAATTTTGATTTCCACTTCCTTATCTTTAATTGTTCTATTGGAATAGTTTATTACACATCCATTTTCAGTTAAGAAGACATCACCTAATATCACCTCAAATGGCAATAGATTGTTGTGGGTATCTATCACTACTAATGATTGCTTGAAGTTTGTGTTTGCTATCCTGATTTGCACTGCATTGAGCTTGCCTTTGTGTTTATGTATTCTCTGGATGCACTGATTAATCTTTTGTTTGATCAATCTAAATCCTCTTGTTTGAATCCTAGCTTTGTTGCACATTCATCAGTTATTATCAATGTTGCTGCTCCTGTATTGATTTTCACCTTTGTCAGTGTCATTTTATCATTATTGCTACTGTATTTTTATTGTTCAGATTCGTAATAATAATTAACAGTGCTCAGTTTTTTATAGTCAGCATTCAAGCTAGTTTTCCAATTCTTCTTCAGTTCAGGGGTCTTCTAATAATTCTGGTTCAGACTTGACTACATCCTCATCTTTGTAGTATGCTTCCTCTTCTGTGATCATGTTAATTTGTTTTCTGCACTACTCTTTTCTGTGCTTTTGTCTTGGCCATTGTGATCTTGAAAATTTGCAGCCATTTGAGGAATGTTTTGTTGTAACTTTTGAACTTTGCATTGAATTTCAGAAGGGTTGCCTTGCATGGTATCATGTTGTTATGACTATACTCTGGTAGCATTGAGCTCTAGTAGATTGTTCTCCTTCACATGTTTAGGTTTTCATTTATTGTGAGCTGGTTGGTTACTGCTTTCATGATTTCTTCAATAATTTTTTTCTTGTTTCTCTTCCTCTTCTGCTTCTCTGAATTGTTTTTTAAAATTGATGGGTCACACCTGTAGGCTTCTTTCTTTTAATTGCTCGACTGTTATTTTGTGCATTTGTGTTGCCCTCTAATTTTCCTCTTTGTTTCCCTGCTCTCAGTTTGTGTCTCAGATCTTCTAATTCTTGCATTTGGTTGTTGTGATCCTCATCTCTGTCCAATTCTGCTGATCTGCATTTATCTTCTGAGCTGTTCTAGATCTTGTGCTTGTTGTCATTGTCTAGAATTAGCTGCCTGTTCTTGTCTACTAATTGTTGGCATATCTTTTCCCATTTTGCATTCTATTCCTGGAAGCATTTATTCAATTGAGCTAGCTGGGTTTTCTAGGTGATTGGCCATTTCTATTTTTAATTCACTCTTTTCATTTTCGTTCTCCTGCTCTAGTTTTGCCATTCTTTCCACCAACAATTGCATCTTGTATCTCAGTATTGTTTCTGTCTCATTTGTTTGCTTAAGATATTTAAGACTTTGCTGGTTCCTGTTTCTGGGGACATATGTAGGGTTTCCAGTTCTGTAGGGATACATTTGTTTCTGAACATGTTCTCCTTTGGGTGGGGGTTGTTTTACTTGTGCCTTTCTTGGTGCTACCTTTCTTTCCTCTCATATTTGTCATTCTGATTTATGATTAGTAGTGGCTAGCAGTTTGGTATGATTCTTTGTTTCTGAACCTGCTTTAAGTTAGGTGTAGTGGTAGTAGCTGACCATGTGCTGTATTGGTGGTTTTCTATGCATGTCTTCCGGCATCACATGTAATGGTTGTGTTTCTTACTTTTTTGACTGTAAGTCCCAATTCAGGATGTTGTTTTGTTGATTCTTCTTCTTGTTCTTAATCTGTCATGGTCGCCATGTAGCATCTGCTACCAGGCCTTAACATAGAGTTAATTATTCTTTTAAATTATTATTTCTTGTTATATGTGGGTAGGGATGTACTGATCTTAGTTCTTTGCTTCAATGTGAGATGCATTCTTACTAACTTATATTAGCTGCAACTAATCCAACACTATTTGGTATGAAATCATTACAGTTTCCTTCTGTGATTTCACTGTGGCCTCTGGCCAATTCCAATCTCCAAATCAATACCAACTTGTGTGGATCTGTGGTTGATTGAATGGTTCCAAGTCTCAGCTCAACAAAGTAAGTTATGAGTTCCCTATCCTAACTCAGTGCAACCCTCAAGGATGGATGCAACTGACTTAACCTCAATTTGTAATGTGTAACTTTGTACTTTGCAACCTGACAATGTCACTAGCTGCTTAATAAATATTACTTCAGCCATTACCAAAAACTATCAGCTTTAATTAACATAGATAAATAAACTAACTAATTACTTGCAGCTTCCTACCTTCCATTTAAATAATAGTAAATGCATGGTCGTTTTATCAGTCTATTTATAGGTCACCTAATTAGATAATGCAATATAGATATAACCTACAGTAGGCTTCCTAGCCTTTTCTCTGATAATCAATTATCTAATAGTCAGCTAAACAGAGTAAAACTCCTATTCATAAACCTAACATGAATGCAAATTCATTGTAGCATCATCCAAAAATAATCAGAAATAAGCTGCAAACATCGCAGAAGAGACTAAGATTGAAAAGGAGTTGATTAAAAAATATTACAATCAATTAGTTGCTATGATTTCAGATTAATTTGTAAAATGCAACCAAGAATAAAATATGTGTCAATAAAAAGATAATTGTATCTGTTGATAAAAATACTTTTGACAAAACAACACTTACATTATTTTATCACCGCCATCTTGGCAGAAGTTTGAAATTTAAATCAACAGGTACTTCTTTTGAAATACTATAAATACATTGAAACTTACTGTAAGCATTTGATAAAGAATTTTATTCAGAATTCTTATTTTTCATCTTATTAATGGTTTGATTATTTAATACAATGTCACGCTAATCAAGGGGTGTTTAGTAGTGGTCTGGATACATCACAGGGAATGATTCTAGGGTCCCTGTGCCAGACCATGAAAGTGCACTTAAGTTAGGTGTAGGGGTTTTTCTCTTGATTAGCTGACTAGCCTTTCTCTTATACATGTATCAGATAACTAACTGCCAGCAAATGGTTGGATAACCAAACCTTAGGAATTATCTTAGTATTGTTTTAGATCTAAATTGATGACCTATAATCAACCGATAATGACTGTACATGTAGTAATTGTAAATGTAGGTTAGGAAGTTGTTCAACTAGAACTTATTTAACTAAGCCAACATATTTCAGTAGTGGCTACATATAATATTGAATGAACAACTAGTAACAGTTTCCGGTTGCAAATAGATATAACACTTTTACACAATAGAGATTAAGTTGAGTTGTGCCANCATCCAACATTAATCAGAAATAAGCTGCAAACATCGCAGAAGATACTAAGATTGAAAAGGAGTTGATTAAAAAATATTACAATCAATTAGTTGCTATGATTTCAGATTAATTTGTAAAATGCAACCAAGAATAAAATATGTGTCAATAAAAAGATAATTGTATCTGTTGATAAAAATACTTTTGACAAAACAACACTTACATTATTTTATCACCGCCATCTTGGCAGAAGTTTGAAATTTAAATCAACAGGTACTTCTTTTGAAATACTATAAATACATTGAAACTTACTGTAAGCATTTGATAAAGAATTTTATTCAGAATTCTTATTTTTCATCTTATTAATGGTTTGATTATTTAATACAATGTCACGCTAATCAAGGGGTGTTTAGTAGTGGTCTGAATACATCACAGGGAATGATTCTAGGGTCCCTGTGCCAGACCATGAAAGTGCACTTAAGTTAGGTGTAGGGGTTTTTCTCTTGATTAGCTGACTAGCCTTTCTCTTATACATGTATCAGATAACTAACTGCCAGCAAATGGTTGGATAACCAAACCTTAGGAATTATCTTAGTATTGTTTTAGATCTAAATTGATGACCTATAATCAACCGAGATCAAGGAACAATTGACAAATTAAATTGAGCGAACTAACGCTTACATATGAACAGCCATATTGGCAGACGAATCATTTGAAATTTAAAATCAGCAGGTACTTTTATAAATAGCTTTGATTTAACCATAATTTTGATGAACAATAAATTCTTCAGGGTTTATTTAATTTTCATTTCTAATTTATCTGGTTTGATTATTTAATAGAATGTACAGCTAGGCAAGTTGTGTCTAGTAGTGGCTGGAGTCCATCACGGGATCGATTCTCAGGGTCCTTGTGCCAGTCACGAAACCGCACTTAAGTTACAGTTAGGAGTTTTTCGATTCTTGCCTAGTCTGACTATCGATCAATACATGTATGAAAATAATCCGTGCTTGAAACGACTGGATAGTCAACACTTAGGGATATTTATATATTCTTAAATGTAGGAGACTCGACTATAATTGA